>JAHBMJ010000526.1:21367-46152 GCA_018398765.1 Chromera velia | reverse complement strand
ATTGTGACTCCCTTGCGGCGGAGCCCTCTGCACTCCTTCGCTCGGGCAGTGTCTCGCTCACTTCGTCTCTCTGCCTGCTTTGTTGATCCTGCACTGACCTGCTTCGCTCGCAAGGAGCTCTGCTGCCGCAGACAGACAGACAGACAGACAGACAGACACGCACGACGGATCGATACGCTGTCACACAGATGAGCACGCGCGCTTGCGGCCTTTGCCATATACGACATGCACGGTATATATATATATTTTTTTAATTTTTTACTGTATTGGTATATATTGCATGCAACAGTGTATGACAACAACACTGCATCTGACAGCCTGAAGCTTGTAGGTTCTCATCCATGTGTCCTTGACACGTCTTCCAACGTCAGCCAACTTTTTCTTGAATTGGAAGTCACCAAGCTAGCGCCAACACAACAATTTAAGGCGTTAGGATTTGCAAAGCAACACACGATCAGACTATCTTTGGCCAGATACCTCTTTTGTGCTTCTTCTTCTTCGGCTGTTCTGTGTGTTGTGTGAGTAAGCGAGAAACAAGCGTCTGCCATGATGGAGTCGGACGTTCCATCACAATTGGTTCCGTCTACCTCCAGATCCGCGACTTCGATACTGCGCAGGAAACACGAGCAGTACTTGCAACAGAGAGAAATTCCAGAACTTCTGGGATTGGTGAATGAATTGAAGGAGAGGGCAGATGCTTTTGGGCTCCCCCTTCCCACTCCGCTGCCAGAAGTGATTGCGAATGTGATGAAATTTGAGAACAACCTGGGGAGCCTCACGTTCGAACAGTACAGGAGAATCAATGTGAGGGAATTTTACAGAGAATATCACTCACTCAAACAGTCTGTGGAGGACGACATTTTCATCCTCGAAGAATGCGCACTCCCCACGACACAGTCAGTTATCGCTGAACCTGCCCTTTTTTTGGTCAATTGGTATCCTTCGGCTTCAAGGCCTTTACTAGTGGTCTCTCTCTCTCTCTCTCTGTGTGTGTGTGTGTGTGTGAGTGAGTGTGGGTGGGTGGGTGTGCGTGTGGGGATGTGTGTGTGTGTGTGTGTGTGTGTGTGTGGAAGTGATGGGCTTGTCAAGCTTAACCAGGTTGAACTGGGTGCGCGTGCCTGTTGATGCTGTTCCGTGATTCGCTCAGCAAGGAGTTGCCTACCTTACTTCGTGATCTTGAAAATTTCGAGGTTTTTCTGTTGATCTTTTGCTGCACTCAGTTCTCCCTTCATTAAGAATTTTGTATGAATGTGTCCCCTATTCTCTGCAGTGAGTCTCACACTCCCACTGCCAACAGTGCCGAAGCCTCTCAAGAGCAGTCTTCTTTCGGCCTTGAGGGACTTCAAGGGGATTCAGAGGAGACACACACAGGGACACAGACAGACGAGCCCCTGAGCCTCAGCACAGACGCAGTGACTGCACCAACTGCTGCCTTCCCCCTCCCAGCCCATGATCCGATTGCCCTTCCAGACTCCAGTCTCCAGCAGAGAGAGGAGGAGGCCGAGTCAAGTTCCGACGACTGGTTTGAGGGTTGCCCGGGAGACTATTGGGCGAACTTCAAGGAGGATGGGGAGGTGGTCACAGTGACTGATTGGTCTTCTTTGCCCCCCCAAGAGGGAGGATGGACATACAAATCAAACCCTTTGTGGGAGCCTGAGAAAGAGCCCAAGAATCCCGACAGAGAGACAGGACTCTACAACCGTCTCGCCGAGATGCGTAGAGACTTCGAGGACAAAATGCGGGAACTGGAGGAGCAGTTGGAGTTGGAAAGGGAGAGGGCAGAGGTGCTGTGTGAAGATAGAGAAAGGTGGAAGAAGGAGTGCGAGGTTCTGTACGCAGAGCGTGATCTGCTCAGGGCAGAAAGGGACTCCCATCGTCGTTGGAAACGCGGCAGCAGAGACACACCGATCATAGCTTCATTCCCGCTTTTCTCCATGACTGAAAACAGCACATTCCAGCTGCATGAAGAATTAGAATCTCCCAATACAGTAGCAGCAACACAGAATGATTTCCAAAATGAAATCAATGGAACGTTTTCCCATTCCCCACGCTCTCCAGATCATTCAGATACAGAAGAAGGTGGGAGAGAAATGCCAATCTCCTCCAGGGAGTTTCAGAAAAACACAGAAAACCTCGATGCCTGCCGTCAGGTCCATCTTGATTCTCCGCCATCCCCGCCAAGAGGCGATGGCTGTGGGGGAGAAAGCTCTTCTCAGACGGAGGAGGCCATTCCGAAGGCTGCACTGAATGAGGCACATCAGGTGTCAGGAGATGAAGGGAGAAAGGGTGTGCAAGCCGGCTTTCAAGAAAGCAAAATCTCAGAGTACCAGGTGAGTGTTTGCTTCTTTTCATCTGTTCCTTCGACTGAGTCTTGCGTCTCATTCATCTTTCTTTTGCATGCTTCCTTGTACGTCTTTTTGCCTTTCCTATGTCCTTCTCCAGAGGCATTTTTTGTTTCATTCTGAATCACTTTCTGGATCTTGTGTAACAATCTGTTCTTCGTGATCTCTCTCAGTTATTGCTTTGACCTGATCTGATCTGATCTGCATGATCTTGACAATGACACTTGCTCTTTCTCTGTTCTGTATGTGTACATCGATCCGTTGCCTTTCGCAAAGCATCCTTTCCTTCATGTCTTAATTTTACGTGTGCTCTCCTTTCTCTTGCAGTACTTCCAGCAGGAAGAAATTCGATCTGGTGTGTCTTCCGATCGTCTTACCGAAATGCGTCGAGACTTCGAGCACAAAATGCGGGAAGTAGAGGAGCAGTTGGAGTTGGAAAGGGAGAGGGCAGAGGTGCTGTGTGAGGACAGAGAAAGATGGAAGAAGGAGAAGGAGGCAGCAGGGTCCCTCTGTGAGAGTTTGTACGCAGAGCAAGAGATTTTGAAAACAGAGAAGGAGCAAGGCCTAGCAACCCTGCGGAAGGAGAAGGAGGAGGCAGAAACGGCAGTCGACAAGGAAAGACAGGAGAAAGAAGAGCTCCAAACTCGCCTCTCAGTAGCAGAGAAAAAGAATGCTGAGTATGCGTCCGCAGAGCACCGATTGCTCCAGAGTAGAGACTGTCTCGAAAGCAAACTTACAGAAATGCAGGAGGCAGCCCTCTGCACTGCAAAGGAAAAAGAAAGTGAAATCTGCCGTCTGCAGCAGAAAGAAGCGGAGACCGCTAACAGTCCTGCTGAGATGAACCGAGACCTGGAAAAAGCGCGTGACTTGTTGCAGCACGAAAGGGAGAAGGCAGAGACTTTCTGTCAAAAGTGGAAGCAGTTCAAAGCGCAGAGAGAGGAGGTCGAAGCCACCCTCCGGGAGGCAAAAGCGAAAGTCGAAAAAGAAATGCAAGACCGCGAGCAACAAATTCTGCGAGCCTTCACTGAAAACCGAGAGCTTCGCAGACAGCTTCAAAATTTCAGCCACCAAGCACTTCAGACAGGTGCGCAGTTGGCATCATTACGGAAGAACCTCGCTGAGAGGGACCGGCACTTGGAGGAAAAAACTGGGGTCAGTGAGTGGGCTCCTCAATTCTTTTTTCTTCTTTTGCCCCCCCCTTCTCCCATCAGAAAAGAGAAAAAATTGGGAACACAAACAAAATGGGGTGCACCGTTAGTGAATGCAACATGTCTGAATCCTCTTGTGTGTGAGATACAGGCGGATTGGAGGTTGGAGGAGCAACTAAATTTGCAAACAAGATGATATTGTTCCACTTTGAGTTCTATTCATTTATCCTCTGGTCGTGTCTGCGTTTGCGCATGATGCAGCTGGTTTCTGCTTTGAGGGAACTCCTCGAACACCAGGCGCAGCTGTTCGAAGACCAGACAGTTGAGCTGAAAATGTACAGAAAGCGCTTCGAGGAACTGAGGGGGGGTGGCCGGGGAAATATCGGGAGGGGGTAACGATCGTGCATGCAGGAGCGGCACGGGGGGGTGGGGTTTTTTTCCCGTCCGGGGAGGCAAAAGAAGGAGATCGTAGGGAAAGAAAAAAGGAATAAACAAAGCTAGTAAACAAAGAGAGAAAAAGTTCAATTTCACGCTCTTTCCTCTTTCGATCTTGCCTTGGACTTTTAGCATCCGGTTGCCATGGCCGGATTGTTGTTCCTTCCATCGATCGACTTCGAATGGATCCATGTTCCCTCGATCTTCTCGAAGGGTTGACCAAATGAGGGATGCATGCCTTGGATGGGATTTTCTTCTTACACGCATGGGATTGGAGGGGAGGGGGAGGGGCCTGAATGTGCACGGGTCTGGATCTTTTCTTACGATCATGGCTTTGGCCTTGTTTGCGTCCTTTTATGCCCTTTCTCTCTACTCGGTACGCTGTTGCTGTTGTTGCTCCATTTCCTTTCTCCACTTCCGTCGTTTTTCATCAACGACTTTGTTTGTTTCATGCACTCTTTGTTTCTCTTTTGTTGAAAGCCCCTGAAAAATCAAATTGCGAAAGAAGAAAAAGAAAACACAAATGAAGTGCCAGCGAACCAAAGAAGCGGCCCGGGGCGGACCAATCAAGTTTCTGTCTGTGCGGGCGGTAGCGGCGTCAAAGCACATCTGCCAGCCAGTCCCATAAAGAAAATAAATGAAGGATTTGGCCACTCTTTTTTTCTTGTTGTATCTTTAAAGATGGGACCTCTCTGGGCATGCCTTTAGCATTACTTGCTTTAGCTGTACTCCTTTACGTCACCACTTTTTCTTGCAAGCGGACTTGATGTTCGCGTCGCACAACAGCTGGGCATCGCACAAAGAAGACACACCAGATAAACAAAGGAAGTGAGAAGGAGAATAGACGATGGCCCATGCAGAGACTCATGCATGTAGACTGCGGATCAATCGATCGATCAGGCACTCGATGGAACTGTAAAACAGAACTGGCAGCTATGACCATAGAGGCGATCCCGATTTTGCTTCGAGGGGACAGAACGGGAGCTGGCTGGAGCTGGCAGGGAGGAACGAAAGGCAACTTGTTTTTCTGTGCATGCATGAAATTTCAATTTTCTTTCTCTCTCTGGTGCGGCCGTGTTGCCTGAAACTTTCATGCAACGAAGATGGTTGGGAGGGAGGACGGAAGGAAGCTGCATAGGATTGGGGGGTGATGGAACGGTGGTCCCCTTTTCTTTCGTCTTTAGATTGATTGGATGTATGTGTGAGGGCGGGGGGGACGGGGGGGGGAGATGGAAGAGAATGAAGAGAGGGCCGGCCTCTTCACTTAATTCTGGCGGAGTCTTTTTGAGAAATAGACACAGTGACTGCTGGAGAATGAATTGCTTGTTTTTTTCCTTTACGCGCGCTCATCGGAAGGAAAGGGAACGGGAAGGGAAGGGAACGGAAGTGAAGAGAGGGGAACAGTAGGGAAAAGGACGACATACAGGAAAAAGTGAGCGACAAGCTTGAGGGGAGAGAATGCATCCAATTAAGAAAAAGCAGACGGGCCTGCAGGCAGGGAACTTTTTTTGAAGCTGCATGGGACGGGCGAAAGCGAAAGCAAGGCATCGACTGAAGGGGCCGGGAAAAGCTAGGGAAAGGAAGGATTCTTTTTGCGTGTTCTTCTATCTGTTCTCCTTGCCTCTTGACGGGAAGTCATCATGGTGGAAAAGGAACGATGGAGGAAAGGAGATATCGATCGAGATGGAGGAAATTCAGGTACAAAATTGTACGTTCTATTCAGAAGTGCAACCGGCATGCATGCAGGGTTTTTTTTCTTTTCTTTCTCCTGCTTTCTTTCTTTACGTGACCTGAAGCAAATATGTGTAGCTGTACTTTTTATTTTGTGACAACTTAAATCATGAGCTGACGGCAGCTTCTTTGGACCTCTCTCTGCTTTTGTCGTCTTTTGTCATTGAAGAGAGACTGCCCTAAATGCGTATTATCGGTCGAACAGAGGGAAGAAGAGGGAAGCTAGAAAGGGGGACAAAAACAAACACGTTTGTTTACAATCATATTGACACTTTTTACGTTTGCTTTTTGTTTTCGTAACTCCGCTCAAACGGGCCTCTTTGAGTTTAACAGCCTTTTTTTTTTTCTTTGCTTTCATCTGACCGCATTTGGGTTTTCCGGTCTTGGGAAACAATGGTAGAGCCAAGAGAGAAGAAAAAAGAGACTCCGAATGGACTCAGTCTGTTTGCGAAGCGCAGGTTCACCACTTAAAGTTTGAGCGCGCTGGCGGCTCCTTGATGATTGCGTCACTTCTCTCGTCTGACTGCTTCCTCGAAGCTTCTGAAATCGACAATTAATAACATCGACCGTTTCCTCTCCGATGACCCGGGAACCTCCTGGCTGTACGACTCCATTGTCCCTGTTTGTCCGCGTTTCTTCTGAATGAGCGTGAATCCCTCCCTGCCAGAGGGCGCTTGCGCAGAGACGAAGAGAAACAGCGACGAATCTCGCGTGGGGCTTCCGTAGCGATACCATGTACCAATCATTGCCACCGGCCGGACTGATAACAAACCATATCACCCGGCCAATTCTGTAAGAATAGCATTTCCCCCCTCAGTGCAACATACAGTCGAAACTGCAGATTTCGTCAGGCGTCATGAAGTGTTAGTTGTTCCGTCTTCCCTGGCTGTTGCTGCTGTTTTCTTCTCCTTTCGATCAGCAAGTCGAAACTGCAGATTTCGTCAGGCGTCATGACGTTTCGTTAGTTCCGTCTTCCCCTCCGAAACGGCCTCCCCCTCTGCAGTCCCCAAAGGCCCCAGCAGGGAGGAAGGAAGGCACCAGCGTCTCTGGTGTAACAACAGTTCCTCCCTTCTCGAGGCGTCACCAGCACCAGAGAGGGGGAAGAGGAAGAGGACGACCGACCCGTCCACCCTCAGGCAGAAAATCTCTGGGGGGCAGTGAAGAGACGGTACACCTACTCCGGGGGCACTCTCACTGTCTCCCCAGCCCCCCCACTGCCGGGAGAAAGAACCTCACCCACAAATCAGGACCAACCTGAACCTGCTTCCTTAACAATGGAAGATGAGAGACAGAGAGAAGCCAGCGCCACCACTTTTAGCGTGCTGGCGGCTCCTTCTTTCATTGCGTCCATTCTTTCTCTCTGTCATCAAATTGTGACCGTGTGGGTCTTCTGCTCAAAGTTTTTGAGGTGGTATAGACAGGAAGACATGAAGAAGAGGGCGCAGAGTTTTCGACCCAGCTTGTTCTGCCAGCAGGACCGCCAGCGCGCTTCCCTTTTTTAGGGGCTCAGACTTTTTACTTAATATCCTTCTGCCTTTTATGAGCTCCTCGTTCCTTTCTTTCCTTTTGCGCTATCTCAATCATTGCAAAATAGACCCTTTCTCTTTCTTTTTCCTTCTTTTCTTTTTTCAGCGAAAGTGAATTCGAGGTACAACTGCCAGTGGACAACGGCTAAGGACAGTGCAAGCGTGCTTTCTTTTTTTATATAAATGGAGTCTTCTTTCCTAAGGTTTCTCTTAGTCGCTTGTTTGAGCCCTGTATGTTTGATAATGTTTCTTTGTAAGTTAGCGAAAAAAGAAGGAACGGGAAGGATAGGGGCTCACCAATCAGGTCGCTGGCTCCATTATTGGAGGCAATCATTGGTGCTTTCCGTCCTTCATAACCCTTTGTAGCTTCAATTGTTTCTCGTTTGCTTCGAAGTGTAATCTATCGATGTCAATCGACAAACAGAAATTCTTTAAACGTTAAAACTATTTAATTTGAATGATGTCTGATATAGCAGTTAATGATCTGAGCAAACAAAAATAAACGCAATTCTCTTTTTTATTTATTTATTTATACTTAATTGTTAATTGGAGATTCACGTGCACACACTGTGTATGTGACGCATACCTATACACGTATGCTGTAATGCGCTGTGACGTTGTCACCTTAACTCTCTGTAAACCTCTTACAGATAGCCTTTCTTGCACGAGCAAACGTTTGCATCTTAGGGGTACGTACTCCGTAGGTCTGACTAGGCCCGACTAGGTCTTAGGGGTTAGGAGCCTGGGCTGAAGTATTGAAATGTAAACATACAAATACCGTCGGGCTTTGGACAACATAACACGGTATCAAATACCTGTTTGCATTGAACCCAAGGTTGATCAGAACGAAAGAAAGGAACAGCCCAAAAACAAATAAAAGGCAGCACAAGTCGCTCCGGAAGGCCAAAAACCGAACCGAACCCTTCCAGGTTGATTCAGAAGGAAGAGGGGAGACCCACCTTTCCTCAGGCTTTCCGGGCCACTTGATCAGTGTGGGTTTCAAATGCCGGGGCATGCCGGGGCCTGATCTGCATGGTGATTGCATGGTGCATGTGCACGGGCCCGGCGGCGGGAGACGGGGCTCGTCGAATTTCGGTTCCTTCATGGATCGTCGTCATTCGTCGTCTGTGGACCAACAAGTGACATTGACGCACACCTCCCAGGCAGTTGCGGGCTTGGGTCACAGGAGTAGTAGTTGTAGTAGTAGTAGGAAAATTTCTGTTTTCTATATGTGTGTGCGTAGTTGATCTGTGTAGGATTGTGGTGCGCAGTATGTCGGGGATGCGGGCACAGTGTGTGCGTTCGCGTTTTCCTTCTGTCGTCCCCCTTGTAATTTTCCTGTGCCTCGTCTGCGTGGAAAATGTTTGGTGCCTGCACCTGAGGAGGCCTGTGGGGTTTGCCTTTGTGCCGCTTGTGGACCAGTCGCCGTTCGGCTTTCAGGGTCAGCTAGAGAAGAAGTGCTTGAATTTTGATAGCATGCAAGTGGTCGATTCGTTTTTGTGCTTACAGTGATAATCTCAAAGTTTCTTTGTGCCCCATTTTTGTCTGCAGCACAAGAGAGGGTAGAGGCAGTCGGAAATGAGGTTGCAGTGACCAGAACAGCGAGTGAGCTTTTGCAGTCGTCTGTCGGCACTACAAGCAGTCTCTGGCCCCAAAGAGGCGGAGAGACGGCAGGAAGGCTTCGTCAATGGGGAGTGGGTGTTTCCCCCTCCTTGACAGAAGGTGTCGGCATCTCGACCGAAATTCTTGGCGGCGAGGTCAAGCTGAGTCCTGCTTCTGCGGCAGCTTTGCTGTGGGCTCCTGACTTGGACAGATACGAATTCGACAGGGAAAGTGTAGGGGAGAATGGAGAGAACGTTCCGCCCATCGCGGCTTTTCGGGAGGAGGTGCAAAGAAAGGGGTTCGACGTGGCGAGCTTCGCTGGAGGGTGCTTTTGGTGTGTGGAGTCAGGTGAGTTATGTAGGACTTGTTTTTGCTCTCAGGAAAAATGCGATGGGAAAGAAAACAGTAATCGACGGGAAACACTATTGGTCGAAGTGAAGGGAAATGGAAGTGAGACGAAGAATCGTCCTTTCGTTTCCGTTGCGTCACGGAGGTCAATGCGTCTGGAGACGCTTCGCAGCCAGGCCAATAGAACAGAGAAAAAAGTGTACGGTGACAAGTCACACCATTTGTGTCTGTCTGTGTGTGTGTATGTGTGCGTGCGGGCGTGCAGATCTGGAGGCGGTCCCCGGAGTCAATTCGGTCATTTCGGGGTACGAGGGCGGGACTGTGGCGTTCCCCTCCTACAAGGAGGTCAGAGGGGAGGGGAGGAAAACGGAAGGGGGGAACGAGCAATGAGATTGTTTCCACTCATGAAAGTTGGTTCTCTTTCTGATTTGTCTGTCTGCATTCAGACAGTCGGGATGGATCCACTGCCCCCCTGCTTTTGGCTCTGGAGTCGATGAGTGCATCTACTGTTGTGCTTCAAGCAAGCCGGTTTTCCTAGCTCGACCCCCTGTCTGCCGCTCGAATGCACCTCTGCCTGCCTGCCTGTCTGCCTGTCCGTGGGTCTTCCTGGTGTGTCTGTGCAGGTTTGTAGAGGGAGGACTGGTCACAAGGAATCTGTGCTAGTTGTTTTTGATCCGAAAGTGGTCAGTCAGTCAATCAGTCGGTGTTTACAGATGCATACAGCCGTCGGTCTCCTCGTCTTGCTTTTCTCATCCTTTCCTTTGCTTTTTGATCCTCCATGCTTCCGTCTTTCGGATCCATTTAAATTTCATGCATCTGCCGTCCGTCTCTTCGTCAATGCATCCGTGTTACCCTTCAAATGAACGTCAGTCAGTGAGTAAGGTAGTCGTTGTTGAGAGACGCGTTCGACACTCGGTCCTTCTCTGCACTCCCACATTTCGGCCACTCCCTCCTGAACCTCCCGTGCCTGAATCGAACTCTCTTTTGCTCACAAGCATGTCTTGTCCTTCCATGTATCTTTCTTTTCCTTTCAAGAAAAGGCATGCGGGATGGATCCCCCTGTCTTCCTTCTTCCTTCCCCCTGCACTGAACGATGTTGCCTGCTTGCTTGGAGTTACAGATTTCCTACGACGCCCTTGTGGACAGATTCTTCCACTCGATTGACCCGACAGACCCCAGGGGGCAGTTCTGCGATAAGGGAGCGTCCTATAGGTCCGATGGGACCTATAGGATGGGGGGGTGCATGGGGGCTATTGAGGAAGAACAGCAGAATGAACACTGACAGCTAGGCAGTGCAGAGATCATCCCTGCCTCTCGAGACAGCTGGATGAGATGATCAGTGGTTGGTGCATGGTCTTTTTCGAGAGAGAGTCACTGCTATTTGTGTGAGAGAGAGCGTGGGTGTGCGTGTGTATGTGCAAGGTTGATTGCTCTGTTTCAGGAGAGAGAGAGGGGGGGAGAGGTGGGGAGGAGGGAGTGAGGGAAGAAAGGATAGATGGACATATAGAGAGACAAGAGAAACAAAGAGAGATGGCAACCCCCGTCTCTGGGGAGAATCACCAGTCGCAGCCAGGGAGAGCAGTCGTCACCTCTGTTGATTAACCGTTTCTGTCGCGCGCACGGTCGCTCTTGCATGTGTTTTTGTTGCTCCTGACGCTTGCAAAGGACTGAATTTTCACTCGTGGTCTCGTGCGACAAGATGTCCCTCTCTGGATGCTGTGCGTGTTCACTGATGTGTGGTATGTCTCTCCCTCCCTCCCTCTCTCTCTGTGTGTGTGTGTGTGTGTGTGAGCATTCCAGGTCTGCGGTCTTCTACCTTGACGATGCACAGAGACAGGCCGCGTGGGAATCCAGAAAGGCGCTCGAGAAGGAAGGTAAGGAGGGAGGAAGCTTCGTCAGATCGATCGAGAGCTAGTGTAGGTAGTTGATGGGGGTGGAAAGGCGCGAGTTCTTGAGAAAGAGGTGGAAATCGGAGAGAGGGACGTTCTGGAAACTGGGGATTTCTTACAGAGAGGGAGAAAATCACGCACGCGCACCCCCCTCCGCCCACACACACTAGAGAGAAAGAAGCATCGGCGTTCTTCCTTCCTTCTTTTGTTCTTCTCTTTGCTGATTCATGTATGCACTCATACCTTCATGCTTAGAGCGATTCGCGTTTCGATTTTTTCCCTCTCTCTCAAGATGTGGTGCTGATGCTTTTCAGTCCGGATGCACGAAGGCTCCTCACCGCGCTCGGTTTCTTCCCCCTCTTTCTTTGTATTTTGATTTCATATATCTTGTTTCCTCTTCGGACCTGCAGCGCTGAAGGGCCAGCCCGTGGTGACGGAGATCGTCAAAGCTCCCGACTTCTTCTGGCCAGCAGAGGGATACCACCAGAACTACTACATAACCACGGCGCCGCTGTACAAGTACTACCGTCAGGGGTGCGGGAGGGACGTCAGGGTTGCAGACGTTTGGGGACAGACCTTCAAGGAGTACAACCAGGCGATGATCAAGGCAGGGGGGAAAGCATAGCATAGCACAGATAGATAAATCAACGAGAACGCTAAGGAGAGTCAGAAGAGAAGGCAAGAATGCCCGGGTAAAACATTAGGACAAACGAAGTGATTGAGAGAAGAGTGAAGGAGAGAATGAAACTGACTGGAGGTGTCTAAAGAATGTGGCTGCAAAAAAGAGTTAGGGTCAGAAAGCAGTGGGAAAAGAAAAAACTTCGTACATAAACAGGGAGGACAGGCAGAAAAGACGTACAGGCAAGAAGAAGGACAGAAAGATTGATAGAGAAATGACGGCCGCATCTGCGTCCAAGAAAATCGGTGAGAGCTCGCGCACCAGGGACAGAGAGAGAAGATCGAGCCTTCTACTGAAAGCTTTTCGGGACCTGCCAGAGCCTGCTTGTCCCTGCATCCACACTGTGAGGACGCTCTCTGGCGTCTTCGCTTCCACGCAGGGGGGAAGGTCTGAGATGCCGATACATACATCCCTAGAGGGGGGTTGCCTCAGCGGCGCCGGTCGGTAAACAGAAAAGCCGGGACTCTCTCCCTCTCTTCGGGGGGGTGGATGAGGGCGGTCTCTTGGAATGACTGGCTGGCAAGATTCCTTTGAGTCCAATCAGCGGGACGCCTGTCTGACTGGCTGTCTGCTCGCAGGCAGTTGACGGGCGGAACTCAATTCAGACTACTCCTGGCGGGTCCCGAAGCTCTTTCTAGTTGGCATTAAACATGATATCGATCTCTTCATTATGAACTGTCGACGAGCGTGCTGAGGGCTTCTGGTGTTCTAAGATGAACGATGATTTCAAACAGAAGAGCTAGCGCCTGGGCTAGCGCAAGAATTCTTAAAGGAAAAGCATTACATGCGGTTTAATGTTTCTTATAGTTTAACTCAATTAGTAAATCAGCGTAGTTCAAGCATTTTTATTTAAACTAATGTATTATGCAGTATTATAATTAAGTTACAACACGTAGCGCTATACAAGTAGCAAATAACAGCCTGACTAAGTTTATAGTCGTTATTAAGAACCTATAGTTAAGAAAGAGCAAAGGTTTCTGATGACAGATGTTTTCTGTGTTCTGCAATTTACTGCATGCATAAACGTATATGTTATGCAATGTTATGCAGTGATAATAATGATGAGGTGACTCAACCTGACAGCCATTCTAACCCAATGGGCCAATTTAATACAGTATTTAGAATTATTAAGCACCTAAAGCTATAGATGGAATAGATTTTTTATAACCATCTGAAATTACA
Organism: Chromera velia; assembly: GCA_018398765.1. Lineage (NCBI taxonomy): Eukaryota > Chromeraceae > Chromera > Chromera velia. Next base: position 33,270 of record JAHBMJ010000526.1, on the reverse strand, counting down.
TGAGTGTACTTGAGTGCTAGGCATAGGGACTTGCCCCAATATGCCACTTAGCGCATATAGAAGAAGATGCGGCGATCATCGAGTCGACCATATATTAATATATCATGGATGCATGGATTTTTGGGTGCAACATTTTGCAACACACAATTAATGTACTCCATGCATGGCAGGCAGCGATCGAGGGTGTCGACTGTTGCATGCATCGATCAAATCATATCAAATCATCATGCATGCATGATGCATCGATCGCGATCCATGCAGAGTAACCCAGCCAGAGTTGTTTGACTCACGTACGGTTGCAAGATTCGGGCACGCACTGCCACTCAGACAGTTATATTAATATATATACATACAACTTACATGCAGTCACTATGCAGTCTGACAGTTGCTCGGACAGCGATGAGAAAACTCCATTGGGGCGAAGTCATTGACACAGAATAACAGCAACGAGTTAACTCGTATCTGTCAGTCAGCCAACCGCGCGGTCGTCCTCTATTCTGTTCCTTTTTGAAGTCAAAATAGAAGGAAAATTAAGTTCCTCGACAGAACTCTTTCGAGCTGTTACGCAAGACATTTGTCATTCGGCTCTCAGCTCGTCAAACCCTTTGTCACCACACCTTTCAATAATAGCTCCAAATGCAAGGCATTGCTGCAACCTTCTCTCGTCGTGCTTCGCACCGTTGCCTTCGTTGCGCAACAGCGTCAATTCTCCACGGAACCTCTGTTCTCCCTTCAGACCATCACAGGAAGCCGTCTATCATGAACGACACACGGAGCAAGGAGCCCAGAAAGCTTCGTTTGAATGCTGAGACTCCTTTTTCTCACGGTCTGAACCAAAGCATTTTGAAGGTTGATCTTTCAATGCATATTTCGACGGAGGGAGCTCATAGGAACAAAGGCAATCGTTCTGTTCTTTGCCGCCCTGGAAGCCTTTGTCTGAGTCAATCATTGCTTGTCTGTTCCCAGCAAGCTTCTGAAATGAAAGGCGACCGCTTTGTCCGGCGTCCCGAAACTGATCACCCAACCCTGCACCACCGTAGATGGCTCCGTAGTGTAGTTTCTGACTATGGACATGAAAGAAGTGAGCCTGCCAACGATGGAGCGGGGACAGGTCTGGGCGAAGCCACGCCTGTAGAGAGCTCCCACATGCCGATGGTTGATGAAGAGGAAACGGCTGCGGATGGTAGGAACTGTGAGGGACACAAAAAAGAAAAAGTGACGCTCCAGTCTAAATTAGGCAAGCAAGAGAGGACCCTTTGTCCACATGGAAGACGAAAGCATCTCTGCAAGGAATGCGGTGGCAAATCGATCTGTCAACATGGCCGGCTGCGCAGTCGATGCAAAGATTGCGGTGGGGGAGAAATCTGTGGACATGGACGCAGACGTGAGCAGTGCATAGAATGTGGTGGAAGATCAATCTGTTCACATGGCAGACAAAGGTACCACTGCAAAGATTGCGGTGGGAAGGGGATCTGCGAGCACGGACGCCACCGCGCTCATTGTAAAGAATGCGGGGGCAGGGGGATCTGTGAACATGGTCGACAGCGCGCTCTCTGCAAAGATTGCGGAGGGAAAGGAATTTGTGAGCATGGTCGGAGGCGAGATCAGTGTAAAGAGTGTGGGGGCAGTTCCATTTGCATTCACGGACGCATCAAATATTCCTGCGTGGACTGCGGTGGAAATGCTATCTGTCAACATGGCCGTCGTCGCTACGAATGCAGAGAGTGTGGAGGTAGGGGGATCTGTGAACACGGCCGTATACGATCCAAATGCAGAGACTGTGGGGGGGGGAGTATTTGCAAACATGGACGCGTGAGAACTAGCTGTGCAGAATGTCAGAAAGACAATCCTGTTTTTGCAAAGAGGGTTGAGAGGCGACGGTTGAGGTACAAAGAAGATCCAATATACCGACTCGCTCAAGCAATGAGGTGCGCTGTTTGGAGATGCCTCAGAGCTCTTCGGGAAGGCAGATTCCCGATTGTCAAAAACTAATCCCACGAGTACCTCGGTTGTTCGTTCCCCGATCTCAAAGCCCACCTCGAGAAAGACGATTTCCACGGTAACCCCGGAATATCGTGGAAGAATTACGGGACCCTGTGGCATGTTGACCACATTGTGCCTATTCAGTATCGGGGGCCCGAGGGTCAGAAACCTGACATCAAAACTCTTATTTCCCGTCTCCACTTCTCAAATTTGCAACCGATGTGGTCGGAGGAAAACATGCGTAAGGGTAACAGATATGTCGGTAAAGCATCAGCACAGCAGCTGCCGAAGGCAGCAGTCTCCTTCCAATCAATCAACAGCAAACATCCAAGTAGCATTCCCAAGCAGCAGCAGCAGCAGAGCATGCCCCTGACTCCCCCTCTTTCAGCTCCGACAAGGGGCGTCCGATTTTTGCAAGTACATTTTGTATCTCTCACGAGGTTGAAGAGCCGTCTTCTTTCTTTTAGTACTGAAATCCAACCGACAGGAGAGGGCACTTCCGAGAATTTCAAAGTAGGAAGAGGGGAGGATTTCTTTGAACGATTCACAAGTGCAACCCAAATCAAGTCACGTTCCGTCCCCGACTCTCCCCGTTCTGTCAGTGGAAGTCAACTGCTAGACTCTGCTACCCCTGAGCATGGGTCTGTGCGGAGGGATGGGATGCCGACAGCTGAGCAACCATGGCTCGTTCTGAGCGCGAGCAACATAGAAAAAGCAAAAAACAAACCTCTCCTCCATGCTACCCACGATCACCTGCTACCGGCATCGCTGCGATCCCAGTGTCCGCACGGAAGGAAGCGGTACGATTGCAAAGAATGCGGTGGGAAGGGTATTTGTGAGCATGGGAGGATTCGCAGGGTGTGTAAGGAATGCGGAGGATCCCAAATCTGCGACCATGGTCGCATTCGATCGACGTGCAGAGAGTACAAGGGGTCACAGATTTGCGAGCATCGTCGCATTCGGTCAACATGCAGAGAGTGTGGGGGGTCGCAGATCTGTGAACACGGTCGCATTCGGAGGTTGTATAAGACGTGTAGGGGTTCACAGATCTGCGAACACGACCGTGTGCGAGGGACCTGCAAAGAGTGTGGAGGTTCGCAAATTTGTCCTCACGGGCGAAGGCGCACTGTGTGCGTAGAATGTGGAGGCGGTTCTGTCTGTGTCCACGGACGCCAGCGATATTATTGTCGCGAATGTGGGGGATCTGGCATTTGCGAGCACGGCCGTCATCGCAGCGACTGTCGTGAATGTCAAGGAAGTGGAATATGTGAACACGGAAAATGCAGAAGGAGGTGTGCAGAGTGTCAGAAAGGCAACCCCGCTTTTGCAGTATTCAGGCAGCGACAGAACGATGCGCGAAAGACTCGGTACCGGGAAGATCCCCTCTTCCGCCTGACTCATGTCACACGATCAACCGTGTGGGCATGCCTCACATCCATTCGAAAAGGAGAGCGTGGTCATTCCCCCCGAAGACGCTCCCACGAGTACCTCGGTTGTTCGTTCCCCGATCTCAAAGCCCACCTCGAGAAAGACGATTTCCACGGCAACCCCGGAATGTCGTGGGAGAATTACGGGACCCTGTGGCATGTTGACCACATTGTGCCTATTCAGTATCGGGGGCCCGAGAGTCAGAAACCTGACATCAAAACTCTTATTTCCCGTCTCCACTTCTCAAATTTGCAACCAATGTGGTCGGAGGAAAACATGTGCAACGGTAACAGATATGTAGGGAAGCCGCCCGCACGTGAAAACATAAAATAACTAGCTATAAAAAATGTGTTTGTATGATATTTAAAGAGAAATAATATAAGCTAAAAAACTTTCGAGATCGAATTTGCCGAATCGTGATATTGTCAGTAAATCTAGCAGTAAATTAAGTAGTCAATTGTTGACTAGATTGTTGATTCAATGGTCTGTCTATGAATTAAGTAGACAAAGAATATATATTTTAAAAAAAAGATTGATTAATCATTATACAAATTAAATATGGATGTTGCTACCACCTGTTCAGAAATTATTTTCACACTTTCATCTACTATAACTCTTGAATAAGAGTATATGCAAAGCTTATACTTTATGAATAAACACTAAATCTATAAACTCACACAGAGTGTTTACTTAAGTATCTTATTCATTGTATATACATACACTCATAAGATACTATATTTATTTGTGTTTTTCAAAAAACATAGAATTTTTTTTAAAAGAAAAAAATTTTTTTTTCCTGGGTTTTTTGTCATTCAAAAGTTTCTCAACTCGTATGATGATGATGATGATGATAGATAGAAGACTTAACCCCTAGCCTCTGTTAGGCTCGGGTGGTCCGTTCATCCATGCATTCATGCATAGGGTGTTTGATCGATCGATTATTCTAGATCAATGATGATGATGATGATAATGATTGAGGGTTAAATCTTAGATTTAACGACGCCAAATCCCAAGCCACTAGCAAGGTTTTGTATACAGAGTAAATCATATTTTATAGGCCCGGCATTCAACAACTGACTATTTAACTTTTTTATAGCCTCCTTTCTGAACAACTTTCAAAATAAAAAGTAATTTAAAAAAAATAATTTCTGAACAGGTGGTAGCTAGTGAATATATTTAGCGCTAAATTCAGACAGCTAGAATATTTTGTTTTATACTACTACTATATTTGATGACGTTCATCTACGTCTGTTTATGGTATATAACAGAAGTAATAATTAATTGAATATACTAGTGAGTCATACTATCGTAGTGACTGTTTCTATATGTCAAAGTTAGAGCTAGAGGCGGCCCTAGAGTTAGTATTACTAGTAGTTTTAAGTAGTTTAAGTAGTAGACGTCACTAGACGACATAATTTTGAAACACGTAAAAGTTGGCATAGCTTTAACGACTCCTGAGACTAGCTAGTGCAAGGATATGCAAGGGTCACTGGCATTCCAAATTCTACTATGTTAAAAACTAGGTTAAAAGTCATTATGCTTAGTCATATCTAGAATTAAGTAAGAGATTTGCAATTTTGCATTCAAACTTTGAATAAAAATGATACAAGAGGACTCAGAAATCGTACAAACAAATTACACGTAATCCCGGTTGTTTGACTTCTGCTGTTGCAAGCTTACTGCGTGCCTCTACGATCTCAATCTCTTTTTTGCATCAATAAGACTCTTCGCCCCCGATTTAGGGGTCGGGTGGCCGTGCAGGCCGAGCGATGACGGGACAACCTTGTAGATCGAGAGAGAAACGCTTGACTTTTCTCTTCTGAGAGGCATTCAGAATGTGACACACCGTGTCGAGACACGAAGAGTCGACCTGTGTGCCGTCGTGGAGATCCAACCAATTGAGAACAGCAAAATACCCTCTATCCATACCCTCCCGCAGAGTCTCGAGCGTTTGCATTCCCAGGGGAAGCGAGAATAGGACTAGACGCTTCAACCCCGGGGCTGTTTGTTGCAGTGCCTTCAGGAGAAGACTGACGCTCTCATCTGTCACACTCGTGCCAGTCAGGTCGACGCTCTCGACCGCCACCGTGCGACCGCTGTTCTCCATATGGAGCAGCAGCCCGTGGAGAGTCCTAGCCTCTCTGTCCCCAAACTGCTGCCTCCCCACAAACGAAATCGTGCGGATATGGGGAGCTGTTCGGGAGACAAAGTGAGCATACAGCTGCCGCACTACTGTCTCATCGGCTCCGTTGGTGAACTTCTTGGAGGCCAGCTCAGACTCGAAAACGGAGGGCGCCGCGGGGACACGGACAGGCTGTAGGTTTATGTCCGGATAGGGAGCGTCCGAGTCGGGGGCTGTTGGGAGGAGGTGGAGAAGACGCGGATGCTTGAATCCGGAGACAAATGTCTCCATCGCAGGCCAGCCTCTTTGGGAGAAGGGCACGTTATTTTGCGCATTCGGGGGAATTCCGGTGGATCTGAAAACGCGTGTGTGCTCACTGCTGTAGAGTGTGTCCATCTTGTGTAATGGCAGAGGGACTTTCTGCGTCTATCTCGTGTCTCCTTTGTCCACCATGCCGTGTGGGAGTATGGCGGGGTTGGAGGAGGATGGGGCAGAGAGGGCCGAGGAAACGGTGAGAAGGGATGCGAAGGCTGTTTCCTCTTCGCTGACTCCCGGCATTCTAGGCTTTGTTTCCTTCTCGGCTTCAAAGTATGTCGAGTTTGCGTCTTCTTCGACCATCAAATGTTCTCCTCGATCTCTCTGGTTAAATGAGAGGAAGTCCCAGAAGACAAACACTCGGTGTGCACGGTCTCCGTATGCCCACCAGTGACTTTCAATTGCACTGACGAGGAGAGACAGGTGGAAGAGGGAGGGGTCTGGGTGGTTCTTTGAAAGCCAGGCATACGACAAGCAGACGACCGAAAATCCCTCTCTCTGAGGAAAATCGGCAGACGCAATAGCACGTGCACTATTCTGAAATTGCAGTATCTGATCGTCTGTCATACCAAGTTGTTGCAGTGTTGCACAGACGTCCTGTCTTCGAGGGACGCGTTTTTGGTGGTACAAAAGAATCTTGAGAACTGGAAACGGCCAGAGAACGACTGCCCCATCTGCGCAATTGGCCTCCACTGGGCGCTCTGTCTGGCTTCCCAGTGTCCCTCATGCTTCTTCATCCCTCGCTCTCCAAGAACGGTCGGAGGGGCCTCCGTCTTCCTCCTCTCGCTCCCCGTCGCGCCCCCTTCCGAAACCGCTCTAGAACTCTGGCTCTCTTTGAATTCCTCCCCCTCGTCTCCACAGGGGGACGTACCCCCTGAGGACATTGCTGCTTGGAGAAGCGCGACGATGTCGGAGTGCCCACACCGACCCGCTAGACTAGTGTGACTGCGCTCTCCCCCTTGGCTGAACGAAGCGAAGGATCTGCCGAGAAGGAGAGGAGGAGTTGAACTGCATCGACGTGTCCATGCTCAGCCGCATTGATTAGCGGAGACACACCCATCTTATCCTGGCAGTTCACCCCCGCACCTGCAAGATCCATGCATTTGATTCACAATCATATCGTTGGTCGGTCCATCCGTACAATAGGAGGCAAACGCGCTCGCGCGAGCACCCCGGATGGCCATCCCTGCCAAGCTCCTCCATCTCAATTCGATGCATCCATGCAGGAAATTGACTGATTAATTTTTTGCATATATATATATATATATGCATGCATGCATTCCGATATATACACTTCTGTTTCTGATCGAACAAGGAACTTTGTCTTGTACAGACTTGCATTCTCCTCATGATCAGTCTTCGTCTCCTACGATTTACTTCGATTTATGCATTTGCCTCACCTGATGGCGACAGCTCTCCCTCCAGGCAGTGTGCCTGCTGTGTACGATCCAGAAATTTTGGACGCCCAGAAAGCTTGTCAGAAGGTTCCACCGCAGTCTCCAGCCGAAACAGAGGAGGAGAGAAAGGAGCGTCTGAAGAAAGAAAATGAGAGAGACGAAGCCGAAGCAAGAGTGAGGAGATGGCTGATGTCTGCCCCACACAGAGTTTTGCAAGAGACGGTAATGTGCAGCCCAGACGACGACACCGCCTCCCTGCCTGACCTCGCTGAATCCGATGCCGACTTTTCGGACACGGAGAGCACGAGAGACGATGATGATGAAGAGACAGAAGAGAAATTTGCAGAGAGAGACGTTGAAGCAACCTGCGACGGAGCTCAGCCTCCCGCAAAGGGGTCACAGGATCAGTGTTGCAGTCACACTATGCGGCCTGACGGAAACAAAAAATATTCATGGAGGTGCCGAAAGCCCGGGTGTGTGCGTGAAGGAAAACGCACTTCCGAGCGGAAGGGCACGCTCTTCTCGGGCTCAAAGCTCCTCTACGGGTTTTTCGTTCTCGTCTCCTACTTCTTCGTTCTTGGCGAAAAGCACTCCACGATCCACTCGAAGGTGAAGGGCTCTGACAAGACAGTGTCTCGGTGCATCCGTCTTTTCAGAGACATTCTGAACCTCGACACAGGGGAAATTAGCCCTTTGGGAGAGGGAGAGCTGATTGAGAAAATCGGTGGTCCGGATGTTATCGTGGAGGTCGACGAATCCAAGTTTGGAAAGAGGAAGTTCCACCGAGGCCACAGGGTCGAGGGTGTGTGGGTCGTCGGAGGAGTTGAGAGAACCTTGGAGAAGAGGTTTTTTGCAGTTCCTGTTCCAGACAGATCTGCGGAGACGCTTTACAAGGTCTTGAAGAAACACATCCACCCCGAGTCCATCTTGTACTCTGATTGTTGGAAGGCCTACAACGGCCCAGCTGCGGAGATCTTTGCAGATCACTGGTGGGTGAACCACTCAAAGTACTTCGTTGATCCGCTTACAGGCATCCACACCAACACCATCGAAGGCACTTGGAATGGTAAGTCGTCTCCCCGTGTGTGTACTTCCTCAGAACTCTCTTTTTTTACCTGCACCTCACGGGTCTTTCCGTAAGGAGCAGGGAGAAGCCGAGAGGCCCCCACACTTATCTCCCTCCGACATGCATTCTCTCTCTCTCTCTCTCTCTCTCTCTCTCTCTTTCTTTCTTTCTCCTTGACTCTCTCCTTCTCTCTTTCTCTCTTTCTTTCTCCTTGACTCTCTCCTTCTCTCTTTCTCTTCTAACACAAACACACTCCATTTTTCTTTCTCTCACTCTCCCTCAAGTCTAACAATCTGATAGTTTCTTTTGCCCCTCTCCTGCCGCTTTTATCCTATAAGTGTATGCAGGTCTCAAAAGGTTCATCCCGAACAACAAATACTCAGCCGCCAAAATCGGGACCTGCCTTCAAGAGTGCGTGTGGAGACGCAGGCACCATGACAACCTTTGGGGAGCCTTCTGGGTCGCTGTTCGTCGTTGGGGGCAGACAGTCGTTGAGCCCGTCACACGACAGCCCGAGACAGACAAGGAGAGAGGAGAGAAGCGGAAGTTCCTGGAGGCAGCCAGGACGGTCTGCTTTGAGGCACGAAAGGAGAAGAAGGCACAAGAGGCTGCAGAAGCTGAGGAGAGGAAAGAGAACCGAGTCTGGGTTGCAGCTGTGCAGCAACTCGTTGACGAGGAGAAGGTGAGAGAGAGGAGAGAAGCAGCAGCACACAAGCGTGAGGCTGCAAGGCGACAACGGGAGGCTGTCCAGAGAGGAGCCCCTCGTTTGATCCCCATCTCGGTCTTTCCTGCACCAAGGGCAATGCAGTGGGCCCTCCCCTCTGCCTCCGGTCACACACTCGCCCCTCGAACGGCTCCGCTGTCTGCACCTCCACCCCCTCCCATTGCGATCCCTCTACCGGCCGTTGGTTCCTTCCGAGGGCCTCCTCCTCAGGGGGGGCAATAGAGAACGGAAGAAAGGGTATCTGGTCGGACCTGGTTGGGACTGTACCTTCTGAGCTTCGTGAAGAGTTCAGGAGGTCCTGAGTGTCCAGCTACGCTCAGGAGAGTACACCATAGCTGGCAAGCATAAAGCAGGAGGAAGAGATAAACTATGAAAAAAAATAGAATCTCGACCTTGTATGCTTGAGTAACTGCTCCGAGTCTGCTCGAAAAAATATTTATCTTCAATTCATTCAAACAATCAATAAAGCAATCATTTATTTTTATTTTTTCATTTAGCATTCTTTAATTTAATACGAATATAGGAGTATATAATACAATATAATAAGATAATACTAGTATCGTTTGTCATTTTGAAACATAGTAATGCAGTAAATTATATTCATTTTTTTTTACATTATACTTCAGAAATAAAGCACAAATTTATTTGTAATTTTAATTGAATGTTAGAATAAATGCTAGATTGAATGCATCTCAGCCCGCATTCATTCGATGCTTCAACTCACTTAAACTAATTTATAAATTCAATGACTCTTACATGCAAGGAAATAAATTTAGGGTGACATCTAATGTACTAAAAAAGCTACTATAAATTGATATTACATGTAAACAATCTATATTAAATTAAAACATATATTTAATATATTAATCAAAGACACGGCCCAATATACGTATATTGTATATACATATACAATATACACTCCGCGCATGCACAAATGTTGCGCGATTCCGCGTGCAAAAGTCGAGATGCGCGTTGATCTCTTCACCATGCATCTGACGCAAGCAAGCTTGCGAACGGCCCCGGAAAGCAAGAAAAATGAGCCCCCCGCTTCGCTTTCCGGGGCCATTCTATATGCATTCTTCACCCATGCAGATGATTCATGATGCATACAAACCTTAGCTATTGATGGTGCAAAGTCTTCAGTGTCGACCTGTCGTCATATATATTTTCATGGAACCTAGCTCGTGTGAATGACGTTGGTTGCACTGTCGCTGTAAAGTCCGCTGTTTTTCTGCAGAGTCAGATCGAAATCAACTGTGTCTACTGTTGAACTGCTCTGTCGTCTCCGTCCCGCTCCTTCTTTTTGTCCACTGTAACGCCCCCCCTCTGACCCACACAAATCATGGCAGCAGCGACAGTAGTCGAGAAGCAGGCAGATGTCGTAATGACCCAGGCTGATGAGGAGCAGGAAGACGCGAACGACCTCTACTTGAAATTCAAGACTCTCCAGAAGCAGTTGGAGTTTCTTGATATTCAAGAAGAGTATATCAAGGAGGAACAGAAGAACCTCAAGAGAGAGCTGATCAGGGCGAAAGAGGAAATTAAGAGAATTCAGTCCGTGCCACTCGTCATAGGCCAGTTCTTGGAAATGATCGACGCGCATTACGGAATAGTTGCAAGTACCGTCGGATCGAACTATCATGTGCGGATTCTCTCCACTCTGAACAGGTCCGCCAATGAGATTCACTGCAAGACCTTCCTCCATTCCTCCCGCCCTTCCTCATTTCCGGTCAAAGCCATGTATCAGAAGAGTGCTGCTCTTTGTGCAGCAGGGGTGACATTTCTTTTTTTGGCTCGAACTCATTTCCTCCCCCCTCTGTCCTTCGTCTCCTCCGAGTCTGCCGAAGATTTGTCCTCAGAATCTCTGCATGACGACTCCTCCATACGTCCCTCAGTCTATTCTTCAGAACTTCTGTGGAGGTTGAGGTCCTTCCTGAACGCTCTCAGTGATCCCTGTGCCTTCTCTGTCTGCAAAGGGGGGGGCCAGCATGCATTCCATCCGATGCTGTGGGGCTTTACAAGAATTCTCTGTGGGCTGCTTTAAACTGTCCGTCAATATATTTTCTTTGTCTTGCAGAGAGGACTTGAAACCTTCCTGTTCGGCAGCTCTCCACAGGCACTCCCACGCGGTCGTGGACATCCTCCCCCCAGAGGCAGACAGCACGATCCAAATGCTCCAGATGCAGGAGAAGCCTGATGTCACCTATGCGGTCAGTCTCTCAGTGCAGAAGCTCCCTCCTCTCCCTCTCCCACCCCCCTTGTGTAGGTGCGTGTGGCAAAAGTTCTTCTCCGATTCGACGTCGTTGCCTTGCCTGGCCTGTGCGAGTATGGGAGGCCCTCAGAGCGTTCCGACCGGAAGGAAAGAAGATTCGTTTGCGCGTGGAGAGGGGTGCTTTGAGTACGCGAAGAGGTGAAGAGGAAACTTGACGCTACCCTGTACATCTCTGTCGCTTCATCACTCAAGCAAAGACGAGATTGAGTGAATTCTAAGGTGGCACAAAGCAGATGACATCAGACATGACGAAATGAGACCTTGAAGCTTTTCTGTCTCGTTTGCGTTTTTCTCTCTCGCCCCCATGTACCTTTCTCCCTCTCCCCCTCCTTCCCTCTTGCTCTCTTTTCCTGTGCTTCTCACTCTTTCCTGTTGCAATGCACTAACTCACATTGGTCCTTTTCATTTGTATCCTTCCCTGCTTGTGTGTTTGTTTGCTGTTCTTAAATCAACGAACCGACGAGCCTGCGAATGAACGAACACATCTCCCTTCGCTCCTGCCTGCCTGCCCGCCCTCCGTCATGCATGCAGGACATCGGAGGTCTGGACATCCAGAAGCAGGAGATTCGAGAAGCAGTCGAGCTCCCCCTCTCGTG
>JAHBMJ010000526.1:13867-18867 GCA_018398765.1 Chromera velia | reverse complement strand
CTGTCTGTGTGTCTGTCTTTCTGACTGTCTGTATCTCTGTCTGTCTGTTGTTGCTTTCTTTCTTTTTCTCTGTTGTGTTCATGAAGAAAAAAAGGGAGAAGAAGAAACATATAGTCTGTCTGTATGTCTGTCTGTCTGTCTGACTGAAGCAAAAAAAAGAGAAGAAAGAAAAGATAGTCTGTCTGCCTATCTGAATGGAAGAAAAGCAACGAAAGAACATACAGTCTGTCTGACAGTTCATCTGAAGGACAGAAAGAAAGAAAGAAAGAAAGAAAGAAAACGACGTACAGTCTGTTTACTGGCTACGCACCTGGCTCTGGATCTGCTTCTTTGGCTGGCTGCCTCGCTGGCTGGTTGTCGGTGTCATTCCGCGTGGCTGGTTGTTTCGGCTTCGAATGAAAGAAAGGAAGGAAGAAGCGAAGGAGAGAAGGAACGAAGCACCCGTATCAAGCCGGGCATGTGCGAAGGAAGGAATGCAGCCAGACAGACAGAGCGATCGATCGATTGATCGAGGGAACAGATTATTTTGCCACTATTGCTTCTGATCCAGGCTGGCTGAAACGAATCTCCCCTCTCCATGTACTTTCTCTTTCACTTTCCCCGCAGGCCCGTGAAAATTCCCCCGCAATTGTCTTCATTGACGAGGTCGACGCCATCGCAACAAAGTGAGTGAGTGAGTGAGTGAGTGAGTGAAGTTGACTTGTGAAGCCCCCCCTTTGCTTCCAACTCTGTTCCAATTCTCCCTGCCTCATGTGTTTCCGGTTTCCGTCCTGCCTGTCCCCTTCTCCTTCTCCCTCAGGCGTTTCGACGCCCAGACAGGAGCAGACAGGGAGGTGCAGAGGATCTTGCTGGAGCTCCTCAACCAGATGGATGGATTCGATCAGACAACCACTGTGAAGGTGAGACGGCTAGCTGGCTACGTCGGGGGAGGGGCAGGAAAGGGACGTGGTGAGAATGAGAGAGCATTTTGAAGGCAAACGCAAGCGGGCGTAGTCACTTTTCTGGTCGTTTTTGTGAAAGTGCATGGACACTTCAGTGGTGCATCCTGTATTTCCTTTTTGCCGTCCCTCTCGATCTCTTTCTCCTTTCCCTTCTGCCGATCCGTCTTCCTTCCTTCCTTTTCAGTCTTTTGAGGGTTGAAATGCAGAAAAAGATCATTAACTATGTATCCGTCTGTTGTTTTCTTTCTCCCTCCCTCTCTCTCCCTCTCTCGCTCGGGTGTGTAGACACGCACACACGCACACACACACACACACACACACACACGTCCCTCCCAGCTCGAATGAGGGGAACGTGTTTTTTTCCGTCGAAATCTTGAAACTTCTTCTGTGACTGCCCCCCCCTTTTGATGGCTTCCTCCTGTCTTTCTTGATTTCTCCCTGTCTGTTCAGACACCATTCACTCATGTCTCTCCTTCCTTTCTGCAGGTGATCATGTGCACAAACCGTGCAGACACGCTCGACCCTGCCCTCCTTCGACCGGGTCTGTCTGTCTTTTTGTTTGTCTGTCTGTCTGGTTACTTTCTTTTTTGGCTGTTGCGTACACAAAAGGAATGAGGGAAAAGAAAGATACGTATAGATTTTCTGTCTGTCCGTCTTTCTTTCAGTGGAAAAAGAAAATGAAGAAAGAGAAAAGAAAAAAAAAGTCGTAAAGTCTGTCTTTCAGTGGCGGGCGGATTGCCGCTTTGGCGCTTCTTCCCTCCTCCCTTTTCCTTCCCCCTATTGTGCGTCGGTTGACCCCATGTGTAGTGTAAGCCTTCCAAGATTTTCTCTCCCCCTTTCCCGGGATACTGACTCACACGCTCATGCACCCACTCACACAGCTGTCTTGAGTGCCGGCCCTGCGAAGTGTGCACATAAAAAACAGCACACAGACAGAGAAACAAAGGGAGACGGGTGTTATGAGAGCGAAAACTTTTGTTTCCTGTCAGCATCGTCCACCGGAGGGGAGAGGAGAGCTGGAACGCACAAATACACAATCACACAGACACACAAGAAGAAGAGACATGAAAGCAAGCTGACTGACTGACAATTTGGTTGACAGTCGAAGATTGGTTTCAAGGTTCATCAGATGTGCCTTCCTGCCGCGACTTCCCCTCACTCCTTCGGTAGCTCCTGCCTCCTCTCCTTCCTTCCTGTCTGCAGGACGGCTGGACAGGAAGATCGAGTTTCCGCTTCCCGACAGGAGACAGAGGCGGCTGATTTTTCAGGTGCTTGGAGGCAGAAGGAAGGCAAGAAAGAAAGGAGGGTGAGACGCGTGTGTTGAAATCTGAGATTCACTCATTGTTTTCTTCTAATGGATCACGGCGCACAGAGACGTCTGGCTTGGTATTGCTGCGCTTCCGCGTGTTCCTTCATTTCTTTTTGGTGTCTTGAAAGAGTTTATCCCTCCCTGTGTTTTTCTTCTCTCGTCTGGACAGCGTTCTTTGCGCTTCTTCACAGAAATTCCCAAAGACAAATGTTGGGCACTTTGTGCGCCTCCTCCTTGTCTGTCTATTTGTGTTCTCCGAAAATGATTCGTTTGTTCATTTGTTCTGTTTGAGATGAGTGCAGACCATCACGGCCAAGATGAACCTCTCAGACGATGTGGACCTGGAAGACTGTGAGTGAGTGAGTGAGTGAGTGAGTGTTCTTTCTTTCTTTCTTTCTTTCTTTCTTTCTCTCTTTCTTTCTTTCTTTCACGCAACACTTGCTTTTTTTGCCCTTTTTTCACCGTTCTTGGCACTTGTGTTGAGAGCAGACATGGGCTCCCGACAGGGTAATGCTCGCTTCGTTGACGGAACGGCCTTTCTTTCTTCTGATGTGTGTCCTTTGGCAGACAGAAGGAGCAAAGAAAGAAGGGGCGCGGGCTCGACAGCCCCCTCTCTCTCCCCCTTGCCCTCTCTCCCTCCCTCTCTCTCCCCTTGTCTCTGCGGGCACGGGTGTCTTCGTATTTTCGTGTGGTCTCATCTTCTATGCAGATGTTTGTCGACCGGAGAAAGTGTCAGCTGCGGACATCGCAGCCATCTGCCAGGAGGCGGGGATGCAGGCAGTGCGGAAGAACAGGTCTGTCATTGCTTTCTCTGTGCGTTTCAGGAGAAGAGAGAGAGAGAGAGAGAGCTTTCTCTCTCTCTCTCTCTCTCTCTTTCTCTCTCTCTCTCTCTCTCTCTCTCAAGACACCCACACAGAGGTGGGGCGGAAGAGTGGGGGAGAGAAATCACGTGTGCAGAATCTTTTTTTGTTTCTTTTTCTCTCTCTCTCTCTCTCTTCCATTCCTTTCTGGCCCCTGGGTTTCCATCCAGGTGCAGAAAGGCAGGCTTCGCAACAGAGGACGTTCCTGAAATTGTTCAAAGTAGAAGGAACAAATTCTTATCCGAGCAGAGAGGCAAGTGCAGCCTCATCTGCCTCATCACTTTTGTGTAGGGTCCCGTGTTTGTCTCCCTTTCAAGGGTCCATGTTGTCCTGTAGATCTCGCTTTTGTGTGTGTGTGTGTGTGTGTGTGTGTGTGTGAGTGAGAGAGAGAGAGAGAGAGAGAGATGGTCTGTATGAAGTTGTTCATGATTTTTTCTGCTCATTCGTAGTAGTTTTGTGCTTCGATGTTGCAGATACGTGATTCTTCCGAAGGACTTCGAGAAGGGCTGGAAGGCGCATGTGAAGAAACACGACAGGGATTTCGACTTCTACTCTCTCTGATTTGTCTGTCCCTCTTTGTTTCTCCTCTCTCTGATGGGTCGCTTGAACAAGAAAAACGGGTTCTTTCTCGATCCTCCTGAAGGGGGAAATTTCCTGTTTCTTGAAGATCCGAGGAAAAAAAAACAAAAGGGGGCGAAGGAGGGAGGGACAGGGGAACAAGGAAGCCGGTTGAGTGTCTGATTAGCAGTGTGATGCAGGCAACGCAAGAGAAGGGGTGGCAGTGCCGACGGCTTCTTTTCGAAAGGCTCTTGGTTGGTTATCAAACAAGTGCGTCTCTCTTCTTTCCTTCTGCTAAAAAGGTGCAGGGCGTAGTACGGATGGCGGAGTAGCTTGGGGTGCAGGCAGCAGGAGTGCACAGTTAAAATGCTTGACAAGACATACACATCACACTGCTCTTAGCACTGTTGATCTTACACATGCATGTATTATCTTTGACTAGAGACTTAAGCTAGGACTTAAGTTAGTAACATCTAGGATAACAAGTTGAGGCCCGGCAGTGGACCGCGGGGTGACCCGAAACATAAATCCTATCCTATCCTATCCTATGTCTGTGAAATATGTTTCGTACTTTAATAAATTAAGTCCTAAATCAATTTAAACTGCACTGGTAATTAGTACTGCTACTTAAACTAGGCATACAAATTTCTAGATGATTCTAGACTCTAAAGATAAATTTATCTAAATGTGTACACTGCATACAAGAATTTAGCGATGAATCTAAAAATCTTAGAAAAACTAACAAAATTAAAATTCCTTATTTTATCTCTGGAAAAAGAATCAAGAGGCTAGTTAAGAGGCTTTAAAGTCTTATAATTTGTGATTTTGTCTTGCTTTGTCTAACTGTTTGATGACTAGTTTGATGATACGAAGATGGAGGTGCTAATACATATTATGCAGTTGTGCCCCATTTGAATCTCTAAAACGACTTCTTCTCTGAAAACGCCTCTTTTCTGAAGGCCGCAGGAGAAAGAAAGAAGAAAGATGCGGCATCACAGACACAGGACCAGACAGAGAAAACAGCTAAACACATTAAAGAACGCATCGCAATTCGATTCCTTCCTTATCCTATCTCCACTGAGGAACTGAAATTAAGACAAAAGAAAACTGACGCAACGGTTTTCCTCTACACCAACCCCCCTCCCCCGATATATGCCTGGGCTTGTGTTTCACCCACATGCACGAGCACATTGATTCAAATCAATTCCTCCCGCGAGAAGGTCCTCCTTCTTGTCATTCACAGCCCCACACCCCCGCACCTGCCCACCCAACCAGCTAGCCGAGTCGAGTGACTCACTTTGGCTTTTAGTCAAACCCCTCCTTCCCTCCCTC
>JAHBMJ010000526.1:0-11560 GCA_018398765.1 Chromera velia | reverse complement strand
CCCCCCCCCGGCTCGTTTCTCTACATGCATCTGGCCTGCCTGCCTACACATGCACGCATTGTGATTTGATCTCATTTGATTGTTCTGAGCAGGCATCGCCGCCATGCAGGGGTCGCAGCTAGCTCAAATTACTCACTCACTCACCTGTAGCTTCTGTCCCGGTACCGGTCGTAGTCCCTCCCCCCCCTGTCCCTGTCTCTATCGTAGTAGCGGTCCCTATCTCGGTCACGATAGTCACGTCGATCGGAGTCCCGCTCTCTGCTGCTTCTGCACGTGCACACACACACAGACAAAACCCACACACATGCATGAATGTTCAGTCGAGTCTTGTTACATTCATCTGGACACGTCCACGAAGTCCCCGGTAGCAAACGAAAACCAGGCAGCAGTCGGAAGCACAAAAACAAGAAAGAAAGAAAGAAAGAAAGAAAGAAACGGGGAGACAAACTGTCAAGCTCTGCCCTGTGGCACAACCACGGACACAGATCTTTTCCACGCGTTGTGTTTTTGCAGGGGGGTTCCTCAACCATGCATGAGGAGACTATTTCTTTCTCTCTCACCCGGACTGATTGTCCATGATGATTATTTCATTTTGTCTTTTCTGCATTCACTTCGCTCTCTCTCTGTCTCTGTCTCTCGTTTGACCCACCTCCGGTAGCCCCTCCGGTCATCTCTCTCTCTGTCTCTGTCGCGAGAGTGTGAGGGGCCCCGCCTCTCTCGGCTCCCACTGCACACACATACGAACAGACACACACATTTACACTTTTGACCACATACAAAAAGGACGCAAACAACCGGAGAGGCAGGCAAACTGGAACGAGTCAATGCAGGAAACATGGCAGTCGGACAAGAAAAAAAGAGAGGAGACACCAGACGCGCCCTCTCCCTCGTCCTCCCTCCAGTTTTTTCTTTGAGCTGAGGAAAGCAATGAATGCACCAGATGGCGAGACAGAGCCAGCAGAAGAAAGAGTAAGCGAAGTAGATCGAGAGAAAAATTTTGATGAATGAAGAGGGGCTACGCAAAGAGCGCGGGCAGGGAGCGGAAGGGGGAATGGGGGACCAGAAGCTGAGAGGAGAGGAGAGGAGAGGAGAGGAGAGGAGATACCCCCATACAACCATGTATTGATAGAAAGAGAGGAGAGGAACCCACCCTCTGGACCTGCTCCTGTCCCTAGTGGAGCTCCGTGCGAACGCCCCTCCTCCGTTAATCCCTCCGTCAGCTGAAGAGGCAAACGAAGACGGGGCTTCCTTGTCCAGCCACTTCTCGAGGGCCGTCGCCTTCTCCCTGATGGCCTTGAACCCGAGGTGCACTTTGCCCTCGTAGTGATCCTGCATCATCGACATTCATTCATGCAGTCAGGGAGAGAAAATGATCATCCACCCATCCGTGTCCGCGTTTTTTTTCTCATGTAGTCATTGGATGGTCGTCTCTCTCTGTGCGCGTGTGTGTATGTGTGCTTGTGTAGATCTTCGCATGCATACGCACATCCCCGAAACAGCCGCCACCTTGTCAGAGAGAGCACAAGGGAGACTCTGATGGTTCCCGGGCAGGCAGCGGATGGGCCCACCCACATACAGAAACACGAACCTGCAGGATACCTGCACATTTTCTCAGATCCAACTCAATACACGCACACCTGCCTGCCTGCCTGCCTGCCTACCTCGGTTGGATCCGCTATCTTGTCTCGGAGACTTTTGCTGCATCGTCATTCGGCACACAGAGGAAGTCTTTCGTTTTTGCTGTCTCTCTCTCTCTGTGGGGGTGGGGGGGTGGGGGTCTCTCTTTGTCTCACTCTCTCCTTCTTCCCTCCTTCCCTTCTTTCTTTCATGCATGCTTTCATTGTGTCTGTTTCATGATTTCTTCTTTTCCTTTCCGGATCATTCGTTCCTTCCTGAAATGAGCGAGCGAGTCGGCAAGAACACCGTGCACCAACCTGGAGGCGTTTTTCACTATCTGTTGCAGAGAGGAAGGCACCGCAAATGTCGCAAACTCGAAGCTTCTGCTGGTTACCCAAAACTGTCTGCTTCGCATTGAGCTTCATTTGCACTGCCACGTTTTTCCGCTTTTCGATTTCCTCCACCTCTGCCATGAGCTTCATTGACAGATCGACGTCTCCCTCCTCTCCTGCCGCCTCTGCTTTCTTGGCCTTCTCGGCCATCTCCTCTGTCATCTTCTTGATATCCTCGTCGTTCTCCACCTCTCCGGGCTCAGGAGCGGGGGGGCCGAGGGCGTCATCTGCAACACGGGCCTGCAGGGAGGGAGGGAGGGAGGGAGGACACGAAGTCAAAGGGTCCATGCGCGTGTGGGAGCACGTCAGTCAGTCAGTCTCTCTCTCTCTCTCTCTGTGTGTGTGTGTGTGTGTGTGTGAGAGAGAGAGAGAGACAGAGAGACAGAGAGAAAGAGAGAGACAGAGAGACAGAGAGAAAGAGAGAGACAGAGAGAGAGAAAGAAAGAGAGAGAGAGGAAGAGAGAGAGAGTACGTCAGCCTTCGCCTGCGCCTCCCCATCCTCTCTCCATCCCGGGTCTGTCTGACCTTCCCCTGTGCAATTTTTTTGTCTGCGTTGGTGATCATGGGCTGCGCAAACTTCAAGAACTCTTCCTCGTATCCGTAGCGCTTCTTCTTTTTCGCCTCTGCGTACCTGAAAGCGACGAATGAATGCAACACTGATAAATTCCACTTTCGCTTTGGGTCTTTCTGTGCACACTCTGAATGTTCTCCATTCGGCTGCTTTTGCAGCATTTCTTTCGCCACAAACACACACACAGAGGGACAGAGAGAGGGGTAGGAAGAGACATGCACAGAGAGAGAGATGGAAGCAGAGATGCGGAAGGCGGGTCGCAGCTCCGTGGAGACAGAAAGAGAAGGCAAAACGGCCCACGCACAAAAACAGTCCAATCCACAGCACAGGCCCGCCAACATGCATGCGGTTTCCTTTCCCGTCAGCCGTCCAGAAACAGAAAAGAAACCGCGGACATACAGACCGAAAAGGAGAGCACACCAGGAACACCCAAAGGAAAGGTTGTGACCAAACAGGGCGCCGAGGAAGCGAAACGCAACTGACTGTTTTTTGGCTTTGTCCGAGTGCTTCAGTTTACACTCTCCCTGGAAGTA
Source organism: Chromera velia (assembly GCA_018398765.1). Lineage (NCBI taxonomy): Eukaryota > Chromeraceae > Chromera > Chromera velia. The sequence goes on along the minus strand of JAHBMJ010000526.1, from coordinate 8,447 downwards.
TTTCTGCATGCAAACAAGCAGAGCAGCTCAGTTTACGAATGGAAGGTTCGTTGCTCCCACTTGTGTTCTTGCCAGAGCCTTATTCTGATTTGTACGACACCGGCTGACTGACGTACCGTGTTCTCGAAGAGCTCCGAGGGACAGAGACCGAGAAGGAAGAACTTGCACACATCAGGATCTGTGAACTGGATGCCTGCGTCTTCGTCATCGTTTGCCTGAGCCCCCAGAGTGGCCATGAGGGCCTCGAGGTGTTTCCGCATGTCTGCCGACATCCTTCCGGTCTATTTCACCGAATCTGGAAAGACACTTCGCCAGAATACTTTCCCGGAAGGGAAACAACAAGAAGAACGACAACGTGTCTAATGCACGACTCTTCTTATCAGTGATAGTCGTAAAGCTGCTCCCGGCTTGTTTTAACACAACGGTGGGCCAAGGAAAGCGACTTCAGGTTGATGAAGAAAACACACCACAAAGGCCTACTTCAAGCTGAAGACTTTGACTGACGAACGGAGCACAATATGTCACCCAGTGATCATTCCAGGTGGTAGAACTATCACTCTGACTGTGTTCTCAGAACAGTTTTCCCAATCCAGAGTTTCTCCGTCTCTCTGAGAGGTTCTCTCCATGTGCTCTATTGATCTCTATGGTACTTTCTCCATCTCTCTCCATCTCTCTCCATTGACCATGCCAATGTAGCTGTCAATTTCGCCATATGTTTCGCCTCACTAAATTCGACGCGATTCAACATCGATTCAACTAATTCGTGTGCTCCCAGGGAGCATGCCGTGGCCCCCAAAAGTTCATGAACTACATTGAAAGTTCAATTTCATTGGTCGGCTCCGCCGGCGGCCACGGTATCTGACAGGCTCCGCGGCAGGGGCCGGCTGGGGACGCAAACTCTCCATTTTTTCGTGGCTACTTGAGCATTGGGGGCTACTATACCGTCGGCCGGGGGCCACGGCACGCGTGCCATATTACGTGCCCCACATGCAAACATTTTTGATGTGCCCGGCCTTTGAGATCCAAGATGATCCAAGAGACGACCGCCACTGGGTGTCCGTGATGATATTTATAGCACCCCGTATTAATAGCTCCCTTTGAACGACAGTCACGTGGGCCAAGTGCTCTGTCAGTTGTGAACGCCCGCTTGTTGACAAGCTTGTTCCTCTCTCTGCTCGTATTCGGTGTATCACAAGGCGGGTGTGCCCCTTTGCCACAGTTTTTCCCTAGCTCCGTCTCCGGCGCGGAGTTTGTTCTGAACCTCCCTTCATAGATCACCCCTTTCTCGTTGTTCTTCTCTCCATTCTGCCTTTTTCGATTTCAGCAGACGAACAAATACAGAAGAGAAGGAGGAGAGAAAGAAGGAGCGGGGGCACCGGCCCCGGTATCTTTCTCGCTAGAGGTTTCTTTCATCCAACCAACTCGATTTGTTCGATTTGTTTGTTACTGGTGCATTCAGCAAAGCAAGGGTGAAGGGAGCAGCCTGGGATGTTTCGCAAGTCAGCTTTTCTCAGCTTGCATCGGTTTCTGGCCCGTCTTTCTCTGCTGCCCCTAGATTTTTCATCGTCGTCTCCCTTGACAGAGATTTCTGTTGCGTTGGTGTTTTCCTTAGAGTGTGGGAGAGTATGCTCGGATGTGCCCCTTCCTCTCTGAGTCTCAGGGGTTCACGTTGAAGGCGGAGACGATCCTCTTCCGCAATTCTCCGGCGATGCATTGAGCGAAGCGCTGTCCCGTTTTGTTTGAATCTGTTCGTCATGGAATCTGTAGTCTCTCTTTCTCTCTCTCTTTCTCTTTCTCTCTCTCTCTCTCTCTCTCTCTCTTGTGTGTGTGTGTATGTGTGTGCATGTGGGCATGTCTTGGTTCTCTCTGGGTTTGTTGAGGTTCACTGCAGGCTGAAGGGGGAGACCATCGGGGGGTGTCTGCTGGCTGACGTCATCGCGGAGGGGGGCTGGGGTTGCGTCTATGAGGCCACGCGGGTCTCAGAGAGCGGGCAGAAGCAGAGGACAGCAGGGGGGCGGAAGGAAAAAGAAAGGCTGGCTGTGAAAGTATTCCGTCCACGGTTCCCTCTTCTTGACTTTCAGGGAGAGGTGGAGATGTTGAACAGGGTCAAGAACCTAGGGGGGGCCGAAGTGGAAGGGGAGGAACGGGAGGCAAAGACGAAGCAGAGGGGAAAGGTCGTTCGGCTGGACGCTGGTGGCAGTGGAAAGAAGAGGAAGGGGCTGAAGACGGGGTCCTCCAGTCTGCAAGAAAGACAGAGTGGAGGGGAGGATCGGGTACTGAAGTCTGAGGCCACAGGACAATCTCTCGGAGGAGAGAAAGACCGGTAAGCAGGCCTGTGCGGTTGAAGAGAGGTGTATGTGTGTGTGTGTGTGTGTGTGTGTGTGGATGTGGGGTGAACTGCGTCCAGGGGGTTTCGGCAGTGTAAGTGCCTTAATTTGTCTGTGCACCCCCTGCTTTGCTCGATCGATCGATGGATCTGCAGATGCGTCAGGTTCCAGAGCTCCTTCATCTCTCGGACGCAGACAGGGAAGGGGCCGTTTCGGTGCATCGTCATGGAGCTCCTCGGACCCTGTCTTGCTTCTGTGTTGGAGAGGCGAGCGAAGGCAGCCGCTGTCCAAGCGAGAGCATTACAAAGAAAGAGAAGCAAAGGGACGGGGGGAAATTCTGGGAGAGAGAGGAAGAGGGGACGTGAGGGGGGAAAGCAGGAAAAAAGTGAGACGGGAACAAAAACGTCGTCTCACTACAAACGAGGATTCTCCCTCGATGCAGTCAGTCAGTCAGTCAGTCAGTCAGTCTCGTTCCTCCTCCTCCTCTTCTCTTGCCCGTGTACATTGTACGTAGATGTCGACACATACGCACACAGAAATAGAAACAACAGCGACTCACCGACTTGTGCCTCTCGAGTGGTTTCTGGAGTTTGTACCTTCCCTCTCCCTCCCTCCAAGTCGATTCAGTAAGCAACAGTCATGCACCTCTCTCTCTCACACACCCACACACACGCACCCACCCACACACACACACACACGCACGCACGCACAGACACTCTCTGTGCTTTGAGGTTTTCCAGTCTCAAAGAGACCGTGCGTCCTCGTTCATTCTCTGGGTCAGAGTCCTGAATTTTGGACACTTTGCTTGGATGGGTGGATGGATGGATGCAGGTGCGTGACGCAGGGCTCCAGCTTCTTGATGCACTCAGGCTTCTGCACGCGCAGAACGTGGCACACACAGATCTGAAGCCTGCCAACATTGCGCTCTCATGCGTTAAGGACAGCGCGAGATTTGTTGACGAATCCGCTGGGACTGAGCCTGAGGGTTCGAGTCCCCCCAAGCCGTTGAAGATCAAGCTTTTGGATTTCGGGAACGCCATCCTGATCAAGCCTGGGTTTGAGGGATCAGGGTTGATCTCTACTCGTCCCTACAGATGCCCCGAGGTTTTGGCGGCTGGGGTGGGTCACACAGAGAGGGCGGGGGTGTGTGGGTGTGTGGGTGAGAGATTGACGCGAGAGAGGCTTGGAACCAATTGCTTCCTTTCATCCGGTCTTCGGACGACGTCGCTGGCTTACACAGACAGGCAGGCAGGCAGATACACAAACAAACAGCGGCAAAGCAGGCGACAGAAGGGCAAATGTTAGAGAAGGACCGAAAGAAAAGAGAGACACAGTCAGTTCAGAAACATCTATCTACGGACATGTTCTCTTTCTGTCGGTCTGTCTGTCTGTCCGTCTGTCTGATGTACACCATACAGTCTGTCTGGTACAAGCATGTCCCTGCCCTTCATTCGCATGGAGTTTGTTTTGTATCCATGCACTGGCTACCTGATGCGCTCGTTCTTGTGCATCGATGCATGCACACTGGGAGCATCCCCCTGCCCTGACCGGCTCTCTTTTTGGCTGTATGTGCCCCTCCCTTCGCTGCAGGCCCGAGGCGTGGAACCAACCTGGAACCTTCCTGCCGATTTGTGGAGTGCCGGGTGTGTCCTGTTTGAGTTGGCAGCAGGAAGGGAGCTGGTCCCTTTCTGGTCTGACGACGACAGCGCTCACCTGGCTTTGTTGAAGGTCGGTCGGTTGGTTGGTGGGTCGGTTAGGTGAATGCGCGCGCGTGTGTGTGTGTGTGTGTGTGTGTGTTTTCTTTTCGTATGCCTACTTTGTCAGCGTGTGGCACATATATGCGTATGTGTAGAAGTGCTTCCGTCGATGCAGCTATTCATTTGCGTGTATCAGGGAGTCAGGCTGTTTGTGGACTGTATGAAAAACAAAAAAAAACAAAAAAGCGGAATGGGCAACAGAGCGGAGAGACACGCACGAGGACACGCCTGAACATGCACGATCAAAAGGACAGAGGGCTGAGGAGAAAACCAACAAATGGATAATTAATGAGGAAAAATGGTGGCTATATCCGATCCCTCTTCTCCTCTTCTCTTCTTGTCTCTTCCGATGCCCTCAGGAGGTGACAAAGGTCCCCTCCTCTACAGACTCTGCCACTCCTTCGAGAAGAGGCCGAGAAAGTGCATCGTGCTCCCGCAGGGGTGGTGGTTTGGGTGTAGGAGTGTTTGATGATGTACCGTTCCGCATCTTCAGACTGCATGAAGAGAAGGAGCGTGTGGAGGCTGACCTGAAGTGTCTGAAAGAGAGACTGCATGAACTTCACCAGCAGTCTTCTCCTCCTCCTGCTCGACCTCTTCAAATCACATCTGCCACATCTGCAACCCCAAGCCTCTCCGTCTCCTTTCCGGGCCCTCGTTCTTGTTCTCCTTCTGCAAAGAAGGGGATGGGGACAGAGGGAGACGACCTGGAGCTCACGGAGGTTGAGATTGTTTGTGATGTCGGCACAGATGCCATCTGCATCGATTCTGATTCTGACTCAGAGCCAGAAGAGTGTGACAAAGCGAAACAAGTGAGGGAGAAGGCGAAAGAGGAAACGCCGAACTCCAATTCAGCATCAGCCTCCTCATCCCTGTGGAACGCTCTCTCCTTCTTTCCCCTCCCCATCCCCCCTGCTATCAGTGGTCTGGTGGGAACGGTGACTCAAAAAATGAATTTCTGGGCAGCAGCGGGAGGAGATGTCAAAGAGACCGAAAAAGATTTTGTGGAAAGGAAAGTGGAGGGGCAGCAAGGAATCTCATGCATTGCGAATTCAAAAAGTCACAGTCAAAGTCAGTCTACAGCCGCACAATCATGTCTGTCTTCTTCGTCGTCTTCTCTTGCGTCTTCGGATGCTGAGGGGCGGACAAAGAAGCAGCAGCAGAAAGGCGGCGAGGGATCGAGAACACCGAGGAGACGGAACAGAGAAACGTGGAGTTCCCTGTCTCCTTCCTCTGCCGTCGTCTCTCCTGACCCCGTCTCCGTCTCCAGAACGAAACAAAACCCTCCAATCCATCTTCCTCTTTCCGCAGCGTCTCTGCACCCCCATTACCCATGCACGTTAAGAGGAAAGAAGCGACAGAGAGCGGAAGAACATGAAAGCCTCGGCAAGTGCCCCCCACCGCTTCAGCAGAAGAAAGGGGAAGACGGAAGAGAGAAGGAGAGAGTCGTCAGACGGAGGCAGAACCCTCCCGTCTCTTCGTCTTCTTCCTCGTCAACCGACCCCCCCACGCGGTCCCCCCCCTTCCGATTATTTGTCAATCCAAAATTCGAACCTCCCCTCTCGTGCCTCCGAGCTCTCACTCACCTCCCTTCAGAGAGAGAGACCAGCAGCAAGCCTCAAAAGTCGGAAAACACAAACACCTCAAGCCAGAAGCCAAAACATTCATCCCCTTTTTCTGACTCCTCTCCAGGCCCCCTCTTCCTGCTGCCAATTGACGGGAGCAGGAGACGGGGGGCAGGAGGGACTGGAGCGATGGATGGAGGACGGGGGGGGGCAGAGGGGGTGAGGAAGAATGGTTGCGGGTCTGTGTTAGCAGGCCGTCTGTCAGGAGCAGCTGCAGAGGTCTCTCCTGTGGAATCCAAACTGCAAGTCGTGAGGCAGGCCTGGAGATCTTGGAGGGAACTCCGGTGAGTGAGTGAGTGAGTGAGTGAATACTTACTTCGGTTCAATTCAACTCACTCCATCAGCATGTGTTGTCCTCACGCCTCTGTTCTCCTCTCCCGTGACTCGTGTGTTTGTGCTCTCTCTGTGTTCTTTACTCAACTTCGTCGGCCCCCCCTTCTCTCTGCAAGGATCTCTCTCTCTCTCAACGTGTGTATTTCTTCCTTCCTTGCTTCCTTCCTGCCTATGCCCTCCCCCTCTGAGCACCATTCCCTCAAATTCCTGAATGATACACACATACAAGCCATGTGTGTGTGTAGGTTGTACTCGCACAAATCAGAGGATAACTCACTTCACAATGCTTCTCCACTCCACCCCCTCCTCTCTCAGGTTTCTCGAGCTCCTCCTCGCTCTCCTCCAGATGAAGCCCTTATTTTCATACAGAATTCTTTTTATGAAAATAAACGCTCTCAGGTTTCTCGAGCTCCTCCTCGCTCTCCTCCAGATGAAGCCCAGCAGCCGCCCCACCGCTTCCGAGGCGATGCAGTTTCCGTTCTTCAAAGAGCCCAAAGAGGACCTCGAGGGGCTACAGAAACTCCTCTGGGACGGATACGAGTGAGACGGAGGGAGAAGAAGAAATCGGAGTCTCTGATCGTAGAAGTAGGAAAGGAATTGATCTCTCCCAAATCGGGTCACAGGAGAATATTTATTTATTTTTCTTTGCGTAGATCAGCCAGTTGTCAAGACCGAGGGGTGAGGGGGGCAGGAAGAAGACGAAGAAAAGAAAAAGAAAGAAGGATGCTCTCCCTCCAAAGGAGGCCTCGAGAGATCGATAGGATTCCTTCTGTGTTTCTCTAAAGAAGAGAAGAGGGAGAAGGGAAGAGGAGGCCCTGCAGGCCCCCTCGCTGGAGGAGGGAGTAGAAACGATACAAAAAGGGGAGCGGAGGGTGCTGTGGAGGAGATAGGGGATCAAGATGGCAGAAGAAAGAAATGGACTTTGACACTTCAGCAACAGAATGAGGAAAGCTCTCTCGATGGATCCTTCCTCGGCTCTTCGCTCCTCTTTTTTTACCAGTTCTCATATCCTCTTTCTCTTTCTCTGCCTCCCTCTCTGTCCTGACTCAAACTGCTGCGCCGCGTTCTTCTTTCCCATTCCCCTTTTGTTCTCTTCTCGTTCCTCGGAGAGAAGGCGGGGCAGAGCGAAGAGGGCTCTCCTCCCTCTCGGTCCTGCTTCTCTCTTTATTGCTGCCTCCCTCCCTGTAGGCGCCTTCCTTCCTGCCTGCATGTCTACCAAGCAGGTCGGTGAAGCGCCCCGGCTGTACGTCTCTCCGGTTGGTCTTCTTTCATTCCTTTCTGTCATTCCCAGGAAGTTTCTGGCATTTTTGTTTGCTTGTTGATTTTGTTGGTAGCGAGAAAAATCTGCCCACCTGCCACCTTGCTGCATGTTTTTGCCACTGGTTGGGCGTGTGTGAATTGAAACTTAATTCGAGATGTGATCACTTTTCATGCATTCGGCAGTTCGATTGACAGACTGACTGACTGACTGATTGGCTGTATCAGCTTCCTCCTTTCCGAATCAGTCGAGCTCCGATCGAAATCGTGGGAAAAGACGGAGGGGGAGGGAGAGGCATAAAGAGCTCTGGTCTATTGCGGTGAAGCATGCATCGTGAAAGCCTTCATTCTTTTGGAGTCGGTAGGCAGAATGACTGCTCTATCTCGATTGTTTCTTTATCGCAGTTGGTTCTTTCAGTTTTCATTCTGCTCACCCACCCACTCAGTTAGCATAATTATGGGCGGTCTTTTCTTCTTTCTGACCTCCCTTTTGTGCCTCCGTTCCACTCCTCCCTCTCTTTTTGCTTGTCTCCTTTCTTTCTCTTTGTCTGCCGCCGTTCTCTGTCTTTGCTTCTCCATCGCCGTGGTTGTCTATTTCTTTCAAACAATTAAATCGCCTTTTCTGCTTCTTTCTTCTCCTTCTTCTTCTTCTTCTTCTTCTTCTTCTTCTTTGTATCTAGTTCGACATCCACCCCTCGAGAATCATCCACCCGTTGCACTTGCCCTTCTTTTCTTTGTGTCTTTGACTGACGTAGTGCCGCTCATCGAACCTTACCTGACTGACCTTTCTCCTCACGCATCATGGATGGCAGGTATCAGGAAGTGAGGGGCTGAAAGAAAACCTGTGTCTGAGGGAGCGGCGAGCGAGGCTGAAAGGCCAGCTCCTTACCTTTCGCTGCCTGCCTGCCTGCCTGCCTGCCAGCCGGAAGGAAAATGGAATGCAGATCGAGGCTCGGATGCTCTTCGCAGTCGCGCATCCTGTCCCCTAGAAGACTTCACAAGGAGGAGGGGGAAAGTAAGAAAGGCTGTCTGTCTGTCTGACTCTCAAGGAAACCTTCTGTCGATCTTCAGGTTCAGAGCCGTTTTTCCCCTTCCCTTGTTTTGATCCCCCCCCACCCCGCGTCACGCAGTCAATCGCTCGATCCCCCCCC
>JAHBMJ010000525.1:29019-45170 GCA_018398765.1 Chromera velia | reverse complement strand
AGACTACAAATAGAGGCACCCAGACCGCAAGAATATACATAGAGAATAGAGGCACCTCGATGGAAGGAAAACGAACAGACGAGTGGATCGTCGGATGGATAGATAGAGAGGGACGGGTAGAGACATTTGAACACACAGGCACACATGCCAGCACGCACGCAGAGCTAGGGGGAGAACGAGAGAGAAAAATTCAGGGACACACGCACAGAGAGACAGGCAGTCCTATACAGACAGAAAGAGATGGCGCGAGAAGGAGGAGGTGGGGGAGATAGAAGGGACTGAGGTAGTACGGGGGGGAGACTGGACCATTTCACACGGCATGCAGGGCGCACGGGGCAAGCAGGGGGGGGATGTGTACAAAGTGCTTCCTTTTTTTTTCTCTGCCTTCGAACCGACCCATCCTACCTCTCCCCCCCCCCGCCCCCTGTGTGCAAAGTTTAACCGGGTCAGTGACATATCACGCCGGGGCTCAGTTGACAAGAAATTCACAAAGGATCTTTGTAGCCATGGTGGTGGAACGAAGGACCATCATCGTCTGCGTGCACAACAAGACAAAAGATACTTCCGTCAATCATCTAAGCCAAACACCGCCAATAGAGATATGCAGGGCGGGAAAGGGAGTGTTCTTTTGTGCTGGCGCACAAGGGAGAGCTACAGGGCTGGTTAGACAGGCACACAGGCAGACAAGGACAGAGAGCGAAAAGATCTAGAGACAGGCAGGCTAAGAAACAGGCAGGCAGGCGTGCAGACAGAGAATCTGGTAGATAGACTGTATGATATGACGTCCTTTTCTGTTCTTTTTCTTCAAAAAGAGACCAGCAGACTAACTGACAGACGGACAGACTACACCTTGCCTTCTGTACGTTTTCGTTGCTTTCTTGTTTACCTTTTCCTCTTTCTTTCTATTTGTTTCTTCTTCTTTCTGCGCGTAGAGTGAAAGCGTACTAGAGTTCGGAAAAGTCCTGGAGACGTACCCTGCTCCCTTTCGCCCTTGCAGCCCACAGTGGCCCTTCGCATTGCGCTTCCGCTACTGTTGCATCTCGGCACATTGGTCTTATCGTTTTCCCGTTGTCTTTGGGGCTTCTGCTTTCTTGCGCAAACTCACTAATCGTGGGGTCCAGCTCGCGACGGCTGACTCACGTCTCCGTACGTGGACCTCGATCCCCAAAACACCGAATGGAGATCATGTTGACAAAAAACTGGCCTGTTGCACCCAGAAGCTCAATGAAGACAAGTAAACCCTAGCAGCATGCCTGGCGCTCCTGCGGCGCATGGCGGAAGGCAAAGGAGGAGAGCTAGGAGATGCCTGGTGGAGACGGCGACGCTGTGTCGGCAGTCAATACGCCCGCCAACCCCCGAAAACCTTTCGGAGAACTTACTTCACCATAACCAAGTATGACATATCAGGCAACAATGAACATGATCGGCCAGTCGGGAACTTGAGGATGCTTGAGAGATCTTTGGAGATGTTTTGGAAGCTAGCTAGCTTGCAAGTGGGGGCTGGCTGTGGGCAGCCTACGGGCAGCCTGCATGGGGCCCCGGCATCGGCATGCAGGATTTTGGCCGCGCGCGCGTACAAAAATAGGGCCCATGCATTAAGACGGGTAAAGACACAAAGGACGTTCTGACCTGGGTTTCGACGAAACAGGCTGGGGGAAAGTGTATGGATGGCTCTGACAGTCTTGTACGTGAGCGCATGTGACTGTATTTTCTGGTTTTGTCTTATGTTTTATTTTGACAGTTAGTATTGTTGTGAGATGTCCCCATGAGTTCCGCACCGGAAGGTGCCCCGTCTCCGGATCGCTCAGCTGGCCTGAGCAAGAATGCGGCTCCGAATGTAAGGGGTGCCTCCGATGGTCAAGACGCTCTTCCTGCCCCTGAAGACGCGTTCCCCCTTTGGCACCAGGCGATCGTGAACCCCGCACCCGATGGGAAAGTGTACGTCGTGGTGCAGAACCTGGATTGCGGGGGCTACGGGGTTGTCTTGCTGGTGGAGGACAGGGCCACGAAGGAGAGGTTCGCCATGAAGAAAGTCAAAGAGATTAACGCGGACATGATCCTCTCCGCGAAGAGAGAAGAGCGTGCCCTTCGGATCTGTAAGGGCGAAGCACATGTGGTCCAGGTGGTCGAGGCTTTCTCCTTCCAGGAGACGCCGAGACAGAAGACTTTCTGCATCGTCATGGAACTGGCTCCTCACGGGGACTTGGACGACTGGCTGGCAGAATACAAGTCCCAGTACAGCGTGGACTCTTTGCCGTTGCCGTTGTCCAAGGAAATCATGCGGCAGCTTGTCTAAAGACTTCGGGGGTTTCTGGCGAAGGGCCTCACGCACCGGGACATTAAGATGGTCAGTGGAGTGACTGTGACTTGGTCTGCCGATGATCCCTTCATGGGGGAGGCGGAACCGTCTGTGAGTCTGTGGGTGTTCATGTGTGTGTGCCAGCAACTCCCTTCTCTCCTCTTTCCGCCTCTTTCCTGCCTTACCGTGCCTTACTGCCGATGATCCCTCCAGGGGGCTGGCAGTCTCTCTTCCTCTCTCTTTCTCGCGCTGTGTTCTTGTGTGTGTGTGTGTGTGTGTGTGTGTGCGTGTGTGTGTGTGTGTGTGTGTGTGTGTGTGTGTGTATGTGTGTGTGTGTGTGTGTATGTATGTATGTATGTGTGTGTGTGTGGATGGGTGTGTGTGTGTGTGTGTGTGTGTGCGTGTGTGTGTGCATGCGTGTGTGTGTGTGTGTGTGTGTGTGTGTGTGTGTACGTCTGCATTTACGCATCCTTGCATGTGCTCACCATCTGCATCCTTTAAATTGTTTTATGCGGTTACTCATATTAATATTGCCCGCTTCTTGTGTCTCTCCGAACTTGATGCAGACGAATATTCTTGTGTTCCTGAGCCTGGATGCCCCCCTCCTCAAATACTGCGACTTCGGGTCTGCTGTGGGGGATCCTGCTGCACGGCCGCAGACGAAGAGAGGAACCCGCCCGGGGCGGGGGGTCAGTCTGCTTGATGTTTCCGGAGTGTTTGTCTCTTTCATCAAACTGCACAAAATTGGAGCTACAAGTTTGGTGTCTAGATTTATGGTGTTTTCGATGAACCCCTCATACATGTGACTGTGGCTTTCCGATTGTTTGCAATGGGCTACTGGCTGCCTCAAACCGTTATGCCAATCTAGTTCTCTGAGCTTCCGAGGTGTCTGATCATTTCTATCTTTATGTCTTCAGCGACACTTATAATTCAGTGTTCCTCTTTTATAAGCCTGTCGCACAATAAATCCTTTTTTGCCTTTCTGTATTTGTCTGCATACCTCCGGCTTGCCCGCCTGTCTGCGCCGCCCGATTCTTGCAGTACTATACACCGGAGGTCTTGCGGGTAGCGGTCGACGACGGTGCTGTGCGGCCTGTCTATGGTCCTGAGACCCAGGTGTTTTCTCTGGGGTGCGTTTTCTGTGAGATCCTCTGCGGGCGCCTGCCCTTCGAGAACCGGGTAGGCAACAACGCAGCGGATTTGATGACCTCCAGAGAGTGGAGGCATGATCTGAACGACGAGCAGCTGGAAGAGCGAATGAGGACTCACCTCCAACAGTTCCTTGCCAGCTCGGAGGCGCAAGGGGTGCGGGATACGCCGGGGGCAGCGGACCTGATCACAGAAATGCTTCAGGTCGGTGCTGCTAGTGAAAGGAATTCATTTCTTCTCTGAACCTTTTTCTTGTGTCCATGCAGTGCCACATTCAATATCTTCCGGGTCCCCTGCCTGCATTCCTCTGGTGGAAGTGAGCGGAAGTGACTCGTTTTGTCGCCCTGCGGAATTTCTAATTCTTAGCAGTTAAAATTACTGCTTTTCCTTTCAAGAGCTGAAGCACAACCTTGAAAGAATACATGACGAGGAACCTAAAAAAGAGAAGTTCAAGGGAGAGAAAGTGAGAAGAAGAAGACAAGTGCTTGAGCGATAGTTTCTGTTTCTGTACGTCGTTTTTTCCACAGACGTGAGTCCGGAATACGTCTGAATACCTCCATGGACATCTTCGAGTCGCATGAAGGGAGAGAAAGGAAAACTAGAAAGGAAAAAGAGAAAGGAGGTGGTGATGGAAGCACCTCTACGTTTTTGTACTGCTGAAAAGGACAGCACCGGACAGCACAGTTCAGCCGAACAAAATTCTCTTCACATCAAACATCTAAGCCTTCGCTTGTGACTGCGAACGCACTGACCGTTCCTTGCTCCTCACTCTGTGTGATTTGCTCTGCTGCTCGCATTCTCTTTCATATGCCTCTGTCTCTGTTTTTTTCCTGTCTCCCGCATCCTATTACTCATGTGGCTGTCCGTCTCATTTTGAATTGATTGCAGTGTCATGTTGCCTGCTGTCTGGCTTTCCTTCTTCTCTCTGCCAAGTTTGAACCTGTCTGCATGCTGCGCTTCGTGCTCCGCTTGCTTCTCTGCGTTTGCAGTTCAATCCCAACAGCCGGCCGACCCCGGAGAAGATCCTGGAGGCGCCTTTCTTCACCGGAGATCAGGGTCAATTGAACCCGGTCATTCGTCAACTAGTAGGAAGGCGCTCCCGTATGTACTCTTCAGAATTGAAGCCCTTCTTTGGACGTACGCGTTGGTTGATTGCAACTCGGAGCCTTCTATCACTGTGTATGGAGGCCCGCTTAACGGGCCTTGTGATTTTGGTGTCTTCCTGCTGAGATGCGTGGTTCAAGATTGCTGGTCATAGACCTTCCAGCATAGGGAAATGGCTGATAGAGCGGAGACAGTTGCAATCGACTTTTCCTCTTTGGACCTGAAGAGGCCTGAATACCACATTGTCGGAGTGAGTGAATCCGTCCGTCAAGTGTCTGATCGAAAGATTTTGTGCATCTTGACTTGCTGGCATTTGATCTGCAGTTCCACATCCAGAAGAAGACGAGGCAGCGCTTCCTCCACAGCCACCAGCCGCCGCCGCAGCCGCAGCCGCCGCCGCCGCCGCGGCCGATGCAGGAGACGACGGTGCTGGACCGCCTTCCGGTAAGAGATAGAACAATTGTGTGCCTGGTACCTTTCATCACTTTCTCACTCCCTGCTGGTGCCAAAGTCGATGCTCAATCTGTCTCTCTTTTTTTTCTTCTTCATCATCTAGGCCCCGTTAATTTTCCCTGGGCTATCTCCCGTCTTTTTTCACGAATCGTTCTCTCTCAGATAATCGGAGTCTGCTTTTCATCAATTGCCTCGATCTGGTATGCCGCCCCCTGCGTTACTCTGATATTTCATGTCCCTCAAGATATCCATACCTCTCTTTGTTTCACTACCTCTTTGCCTCCCTCCTGTCTGCTCCCCCCGTCCTTATGCCTGCTCGCTTCCCTGCTTGATTCTTTGCATATGCACTTCTGCGTGACTGCAGATTCGTCCTCGGATCCTGCTACGGACGAGCTGCCTTCCAGAGACCAGGCGCTCGTCCAGAAGCTGGCGAAGAGGCAGAAGAGGAAGTGGAAGAAGGGGGAGAGGAAAAGAACCTGAGATCTGGACGACGCGGACCGCGACGCCCTGGAGCAGTTCTGTATGGAGGGGACAGTACCCGTTCCGTACTTCCGTCACAGAGACCAGAATGGGAAAAGGGTGTACGGGCACGTGAAGCTTCAGAAGTACGTCCCGGGGACGAAGAAGAAGGGGGCGGAGAGGCTTTACTTTGATGGCCCCAGTCGTCATGGCACTCTTGCGGAGGTATTGCAGAGAGCGGACAGGCATTTGCAGGACTGGAAAAAGGAAAAGGCCGCGGCCAAGGAAGAGGAAAACGCCCCTGGACCAGACCATGCGCAGGTTTCGCCCCCTCGGCGTTCTGCAGGAGGTCGGGGCTCTGCAGCTCGGCGTGGACGTGCCCCAAGTTGAAGCGAGTTGAAGAGCGCAACGAGGCGAGCCCCGACGTTCACAACAACAGGGCAGAGAGAGTGATGTGTCCGTCGAGCGCTCGGCGCCTCATGCGAGTGACTCACACCGTCTCTCGGGTCATGATCTGCAAGATCTACCTGAGGCTGCTGCCAAAGAAAGTGCAGCTCGGGAGTCGGAACAACAGAGAGGCAATGGCGATGACGATCGAAACTCGCCTGTGATCTCTGGAGGGTCTGCCCCAGGGCCCAGTGGGCTGCCGAGGGTTGGGGCACGTGTCAAAGAAGAGTGATCGAAGGATGTACGTGGGGGGGGAATGAAAATTTCAACTCTATCGAAAAAGTGTTCTCTCGATTTGCTCTTGTCCCTTTTCAAGTTCCCCTCCGCTATCGCAGTGCTTTTCACATCTCTCTGCCGCTGACTGTGACGGTGCCACCGAGAAAAGCGCGAAAGAAGACAGGACGCAGGGGTGTGAAAGTAAAAGAAATAGAGAGACGTGGAAGAAGAGTACAGCTGGAAACACCTGTTTTTAGCTCGTTTTCCTTGAAGGAAAATGAAAATAGGGAATGGAGAAGGAATGAGCAGGAGATCTGATGGACAAGCAGACGGAGAAAGGCTGCAACAGTTAGAGCAAACAAAGAAGGAGGCAAAGGAGTGCAAAAAAACAGAGGGTGAGGATCAAAACGAGAAAGGCTGGAAGAAAGAGCACTTCATTCAGATAGGAATGATCGAATCTGAGTCTCTTGTTGGACTCATTCTGATGCCTCCGTTTCTTTGGGTTTCTGCCTCTGTCTCTTTCTTGTCTGTGCCCGTTCCGTTGTTTGTGTATGGTTGCTCTCTCACGGTGTGCCCAACGCATCTCTCTGTCTTTGCATCAACGTAAAGAAGAGAAGGTATACCGTCCCCCCTCGTCTTTCTCTCCGACTCTTTCTTTGTTTCCACCCCTCTCTCTTCTTCCATCAATTCTGTTTTGGTTTGAAAACATGGTAGAAAATTTTAGTACGTCGATGAATGAATGAATGAATGAAGGAAACATGCATGCGTTCTGCTCTAAAGCTTACAGTCGTTCTCGCTCCCCACCCCGGGCCCTCCCATTTATCTTTTCTCGCTATTCTTTGCTCCTTCCCCCTCCCTTACACTCTTTTGAAATAGCCCCTCTGAGGAGGGTCAGTGACTTTTCCGGTTTTCACTGCTTCAAGTGACATGCAAGGGAAATGTTTTTTGTCAAATGGTAGAGACTAGTCAACAAATGAAACTCAGGAAAATGCGTTTTCCCTTCTTTCCCCCCGTCTCGTCTTTCAGTCCCACCTCTCTCAATTTCTTCTTCTTCCACTCCCCTTCTGTCTTCTTTTGACCCTCTGAGGAGGGTCTCTTTGTGGCTTAGTTGCCGATTGATTTACGAGAGGAGCTTTTTTTCTAGGCGTCTTCTTCAAAATGGTAGAGAAAATCTGTGTGAGAATGAATGGATCTGCCTCGTACTTTCTGTTTTTCAGACTCCTGATTCTTGCAGCTCGGTCAGTGGATTTCGAGACCACCCTGAGCGACCCCGAGTCTGGCAGAGAGAAAGCGAGAAATCGATCAGCCTTGCAAGCTCATGCATGTAGATTTTGCTTGCATCATCAGGGGCCGAGCTCTGTTGCATCGTCGCTCTTTGCTTCCAGGGCTGTGTGTACGTGTGTGTGGGGAATAGGGAAAGTGAAATTTGGTGAGTTGGCAAGGTGTATTGCGGTCTTCGCAGGGAGAGAAGGCGAAGCAGGAGGACCGGTTGAAGGACGTTCAAGCCTGAATCAAATGATAGGGAGGCCTGCGTGCACTCTAACGACTGTCCAGGAGGGCAGCTCTGTTTGCCAGCGGACTTGTCTGTCTGTGCGCACGTCTGATTGTTTGTCCATCTCTATATTTATGTTGTGTTTCTTTCTCTCTCCTCGCCTGTTTTCAGCATGTTTGTTTCCAGGGCTCACTCAGAATGAAAGCTTCCGTAAAAGAGATTGGGCAGGCTCCTATCAGTATGTGGGGGATGGAGAAGGTGAAATCTGGTGGGTTGGCGAGGTGTATTGCGGTCTTCGCAGGGAGAGAAGGCGAAGCAGGAGGACCGGTTGAAGGACGTTCAAGCCTGAATCAAATGATAGGGAGGCCTGCGTGCACTCTAACGACTGTCCAGGAGGGCAGCTCTGTTTGCCAGCGGACTTGTCTGTCTGTGTGCATGTCTGGTTGTTTGTCCATCTCTATATTTATGTTGTGTTTCTTTCTCTGCTCTTTCTCTGTTTTGTTTAATTTATTCTCAAGAATCAAGAGCAAGGAAAGCAGCGCTCAGCAGACAGCGGTCAACCTTCCTGGGAAAATTGCATTTTCTATCGAATTTGGAACGCTGGCAACATACGTTTGTATACAGTACGTAGCTAGCTAGATTTTGTTTGATAGGATTGAACATCAAATTTGATCAAAAAAGATAATAATATTACTAAATTGATTGAACGGTCATTAACATATACCGAGTTATGTATATGAATCAAACTAACTTGAAATTATGTCAGACATAAAAATTCTTTTTTCCTTGATTGACATGCAAAAACCTAAATATTTCCACAAACTAAGTTGAAGTCTTGAGCTATGTATAATTAAACAAAATTTAAAACAATGTGAAATGACAGCTAGCCCAGATGTTTTCTTTTACGTTAAAGATTATGTGCTTTATAAAAGTTAAATAAAAGAAAAAAAAATACTAGAAGACATAGCCTCTTGAATTTCCTAGTGAATTACATTTTTGTAATAATGTTAGAAAGTTTTATTGTCTGACCTAAGATCGGGCTGTGTTGAGTTTTTCCCTAATATTATCGCTGTGTTACCAAGTTGTATATACCGCGCAAGATAGTACCGCGCCTTACCGCGCCTATATCTAGGTCTATATATTGTAAAAAGAATATAAGATACGGTAAAATACAGAGCAATTCTTCAATTATTCTTGTATTTATCATAGTTTTTACTAACTTTTTAGTGTCATGCATTGTTACCTCGGTATTTGCTATGATAAAAAAAAAAAAACGATCGACTTGAAAGTTTTTTTTTTGTCTAGTTTGTTGTCTTTCTCTTGAACTTTTTAACGTGGAGTATTAAACAAAATTGAACCAAAAATGGCTTAAAATACGCAACTATCACATAAAAACATTGAAGAGCACGTGTGCAGTACTTAAACAACAGCTGTTTGATAAAAAAAAATAACGGGTTTTAGCCGACGCCTAGAATAAAAGTTTTTATTTGAGATTTAGATGAAGTTTTGTCAACTTTGCTCAAAACTGCAAACAGGACCTCCGATTGGTAGGGCCCTGTGCGTGAAAGGCCAACCAGAAAACAGACGCCGGTCCTCATGAACCACTTCTCTGCAAACAAATTGGATCGAATAAAAAAAAAGAGAAGAAAGATGTCAGAGAGGAAGGACAAGGAAGGACCTGATATTTAAATCCGTGCCGACAAAAATGGAACTCCTTCTCACGCGAACCTTTCTTGCCCATCTCTCCTTCAACTATTAGCTGCTTTACTGGCTTCAACCTTTTTTTCTCAGGCTCGATTCGCACAAATGATCTCCTTTCGAATCTTCGGAACTCTCCTGTACTTTTTTCTCTTCGATGCTGACTTTTGTTATCATTGTGTGTCTGAATGTTGAGCAATAAGACCTGACTGTTGCTTCATCCATCGTTGTCTGCACGGACCGACCTTGCGAGTCCCACAGGTTCTCCCTTCTCCATCTTCAACTTCCCGATCACCAGTCCGCTGTCCTCTGCAAGAAGAAGACACTCCCCGGAGAGGACGCCGTTGTTCCAAAAACCAACCAGGGCCTCGCGACCGTTCGGCCAGTAGAGGTGACCATAGCCTGAAATCGATTCACATAAATGTGTGCACAATTTGTTTTCTTTTGACAGACCCTTGGCTTCATCACTGTTAACAGCAGAGAAATCTCAGAAGAGTTACTGTGCACCTTGCATACCAGGCAGCTCGGACAGCGGCAACAAAACGATAGGCCCTCCCTGGAATTATCAGGGTCTGAGGGCGGATATCATGAGACAGAGTGAATGTATATAGCGCAAAAGTGTTCACTTCCCTGAAACGAAACAAAGAAAATTTGTGCATCCAAAAAAAGTCAACTCATTGCAGCCCAGAATCGGATCTCTTCCCTTTCCTTTGAATGTAAAATCTGCCTTATGGAACTGACCGTGTGGGACTCCCCTCGAGATTGCTCCAATGAAGAGAGGCCTGTTGGGTTTTGTGGTCCCCTGGGCTGCCTCTACTGCCCCCCCTGTCTCTTCGCCTCCCTCTCCCCCCCAGCCTCTGGCCTTTCTGAGCCACCCAAATTGGGCCGCCCTGGCACTTCCGGACTGCCATCGGGAATCTGTTGGGTAGAAGAAAACGTCTACATGGGAATTTCCATGGAACAAAAGGGGGGGGGGGGCAGGAGGGGGCGGAGGAGCCGGGGCTCGTCTGGGACTGTCCCCCCCCTCTCCAGAGCCATCATTGGGTCCCCCCGGAGGAGGGGGGGGAGGGGGTCCAGCCGCTGTGGCCCTGTGTGACCTTCCTTGTCTCCGAAGTCCTGCTGCTCCTTGACCTTCTCGAGTAAGTGTCCGAGCTAAAGTTTGAGCATCTGCTGCTACTCTGGTGTCTCCTCCTGGTACAGTCTGGTGCCCCTGCTGCTGTTGTCCAAAAATGAAGTCTTCCAACTTCTTCAGAGCACGTGTAGCTCCTCGCAGACCAAAAAAGGCAGCACCAAAAGCGATGTTGCGATGTCCAATCAGAGAGATTGTGTCGGGGTCCGGAGCTTCCAGACCTGACGGAGGAGGTATGAGGGATCGAGGGGGCAGGGAAGCAAACAGGAAAATGCAGGGAAACACGTGACTTTCTCTTAATAGATGGCGCGATTGCTCAAGGGGTTCAGGAAGGGAAAGAGAGAGAAAGGGAGAGATTGATAGGATAAGAGAGAGGGAGGGGGGGGGAGAAAGAGGGAGAGAGGAGGCAAAAACAAAACACCAAAAAGGAGACTTGAGCGTCAAGCGACGGCCCCGACACCTCAGCAATGACTGACAAAAAATGAAAAAATGAGAAGATGAAAGAAGATCGTGACTTGGGTTTCAGAGGAGAAAGATCCATCCAGTGATTGCATTTATCTCATGAATTTGGAACCAACCGACGCACCTAATGCCTCAACGATCGCGCTCTCTCCGGAGTCCCCCGAGGGTTCTGAAGAGAACGCGGCAACAGACAGACGGTCAGTCTCTCTTCCGGTTTCTCCTCCTGCCTCCTCACTCTCCCGACTGACAGAAATGAATCGCCAATCACCCCTGTAGACCTTCCCATCACCCCTGACACCCCCCCCTTCCCTGACTGCATCTTCCAAATACGCGCCCCTCTCCACTAAAGCCCCCTGCATCGCTGCCAAGAGAAACGCCAGTGCCCGTTTCGCAAGAGCCCCCGTGTCTCCATCCACCACGGACCCACTCCCACACGCCACTCGAATGCCTTTCTGGAGAATCCTCTCCTCCAAGCCTTCCATGTTCGATGCTCGCTTCAGCCACTTCCCCCACTCCCTCCGACTCAATGGGGCGGTGTCTGCATACAGAGATCGAGAGCAAAACAATTTAGGTCCAAAAGCAGGGCTGTATATGGCTCAAGAAAGGGAGACGCCCCCCCTCTCGTCGTACCACTCCCGGTGTGAAATTCACTTTTTTTTCAGTGAAGCTCACAGAAGCAGAAGGCAGCATGCACGTTTCAGAACGGGCGCTGATCACTCACAATGTACAGTCTGTCTGAAAGAAACAGATGGATACGCGTGTAAACACAAGCACACCAAAATGAGTATCTTCTAAACCTCTTCCTCTATGAGCGACTGACTCAAGAGAGAAAAAAAAAGGAAAGGAAAACAGAATGTAGTTGTCATTGCTGACCTTTCCTGGCAGTCCCAGTACACCCGAACAAACTTTGGAACCAATCAAAGCTGCATACAGGCATCACCAAAACCATTTGGAGAGACAAAGGAGGGCAGACAAACGAACGAACGAACAGACAAACACGAAAGTCATTCAACCTGACGTGCCAATTCCCCAACGAATGCATGAAGGAAGTTTTGCTCTGGAACATCAATTTTCGATCACGGCTTGATTGCCCTTCCTCTCTCCGCTGACCTCTGCGATCGTCCCCGCAACTCCATCAACTCAGGGGCAGTGGGCTTTTCGGTGGTGGCCATGGCCTCTTGGAACCTGCACGCATCCGTGCGCACGGAGAGGGTTTTGTTTTTGTTGCTGGTTGTGTAAGCTTCTCTCTTCCGAATGATTCCACGAACTCAACTAAAAAGCTGGGACATCTCTGTGCATGGCCTCTATTGACACCACGGGACACAATGGCAACAGAAAGGGGAATAAAAAGGCCCTCGAGGAAAAAAGAGAAAGATGCACCCACAGAGCCAAGCCCTTCCCCCTGGTTCACCTTTCTTCGTCCTTCTCCCCTGTCCGAACACTTCGAGAAGCAACCCGACCGAGGTACGCGTGTTCTGTCCGACAAATGAAAACATCCCCCTCCCATAGATTGCAGGGGAGACTGTCAGGGATGCTACTTGCAGCATCACCCCTGCCGTCCGCATCCCACTCGTCATCTTCCATGATCTCCTCTGCCATCCTTGCCACCATTTCGATCGCCTCCTCCTTCCCCACAGGCTTCCCGTCTCCTCCTTCAATGAAGGCAAGACTGCCAGTGGAGTCCCTTCTCTCCAACCGCCCTTTTCCAAAACATGGACCGCAACCGTCGTCCCTCCCAGTGGCCTTCTCGGACCCGCCAGAGGCCCCACGGGATATGCGACGATGCACTACTCTGACGGCAGTCGTGTGGGGATGAGGGTACGGTTGATGCCGGGACATTTGTTTCTTTGGTTTTGTTTTACTGTCCTTCGAGAGTGCCTGGGGTGTTAGAATTTTGGAAAGGGACAACCGTGGCATTTTCTTCGGATCATACTGGGGACAGTTGGGCTGTCTTTGCTGGGACTGGTTTGACTGCAAAGAGGATTGTTGAAGGAATTGTGCGCCAGTAGAGGCATCGAAAGAGGGGGGATTCTGGTGGATGTCTGTGTTATGTTTTCCTGCTTTTGTTCCTTCGGTTGACAGAGAGTCGGCTGCCGATTTTTCTTCCTGGCGTCTTTGGGACACGATTGAAGGCACTGTGCGAGGAGAGGCCGCAACAGGAGGGGACGATCCTCTTTCTCTTTTCTCCTCTGGTGCTGGTCTTTGCTTTGCTGGACTTTTCTCTTCTGCTGTTTGTCTGGGTGTACGCGGGGTTTGCTTTGAGGGACTGTTTGAGAGTACACCCATGAAGGACGCCTCAGCGCGGTCTTCCTGCAATATCATCGGAAACAGACAATGAATTAACATATTTTCGGTCTCTGTCATGTGATAAGGCTGACCAATCCAATTTTAGGAGCAGACGCACGTATTTTGGCTGCTCATTTCAAGCGATCGTGCTGCTTTTCTAATCTTGTTTTGTATGAAAGTGTCTCCACCTGCGTTCTTTCAACCGAAGTTTCTTTTTCATGCGTTGACTCTGGCTATCTCCCCCTCTTGCCTTCTTTCTCTGCTCTCTGTGTCACCTGTCCTTGCCTTTGAGCCTGCTTAGCTGTCTGACTGCCTCTTTGCCTGTCTATCTGCCGGACTACCTTTACTTCTTTCTGCCTATCAGATCGACCTCTTCAGAGCTTCCCCTCGCCCCCTGCTCCGAATCCTCATCGCTCTCCGAATATTCAACCGCCCCGATCCCCTCCTTCTTCGCTGCAGCCAGAGCCTCCCTGCCCCTCACTCCCCTGGGCGTTGCAACCCCAGCAGCAGAGACGGACACGCCCCCCGGACAGGGTTCCTCTTCCACTTCACTCACACCACCACAAGTGCTCGGGGGCTGTCGTGGAGTCTGCCCAGATATCACTCGCGGAGACGGAGAGGCTTTGTGGGAAAGCTCAAGTCTCTCGATGCCTCCTGCGCCTTGCGCGAGGGTACTGCCTTTCCTTGACGAGGGAGAGCGGGATTTATTCTTGCCGTCTGCGGAGTTTCCAGCAGCCACAGCTGCTCCGCCTGCAAATCTGTTGACTGTTCGTGGAGAGGGAGGCACCTGGGTGCGGTGTGGCTGGGCGTTGACGCACAGGAAGAGTCGCCTGTCTGTGACGAGACTGGGCTTGAGAGCGTGGACTGCTTTAAAGAGGCTCTTGCAGTCTCTTCGGAAAGTCAGTACATCGATCGGGAAGTCCAGACAGAGAACGACAAAACTGCTGGACAGAATTGTGGTGTCGAAGAATTGACGCAACTCAGGCCTGCAAGAAGCGCAACAGTTAGGCAAAGCAAGAGAACTAAGTTCTCGATCTGTTCCTGCATGTGATCCATCTTTTGGTAAACGAAACGAAGGCAGGCAGAATTTAGTTCGACAGAGACTTCTTCCACACACCAGTGGGACAAAGATTTGAAAGATATATGCAGACAAATGCAGGAATGAAGACAGGAGGAAACTCCGAAGGATGAAGACCTTCCAAGAACTAATGACCAGCAGTATAAGAGCGGCAAAGAACGGAGAGAACGGAGAGATGGTGGAAAGAGAGAGAACTTGGAGGACCAAGGTCGCATTCTTTAGAGATGGATGACACGAAATAACTATTCTTGGACGATGTCAACACTTTCATAAGTGAAAGAATCATTTCTGGTACAACGCACGAGTTAATGCTCGTGCGTGTGCCGGCTGGGAGGGGAGTCAATTGGTGTCTCGATCAGGGGCTGAAGCATCAAAGTGCCCACACCTGGGGAAAACGCGCTGAGAGTTAGGTAGGTAGAGGGCAAACTCCATGCAGTTGGTCTCCGATCATCCATCCCGCCCCCACACGCTAGCTCTGCTCTGCTGTCCAGCCTTCCATATCCCCCCCCCCCTACGGCCCTATTGCCCCCTGCACTTCGCTCGCTCGCTCGTTCCGCCGCTCCCGCTACCCGCTCCTTCGTTGTCCGTTGTCTCTTAACCGCTCCCTCAAGCGTTGTCCGGCCTGTGCGCAAAGAGGCGTCCGGGACGTTCACGGACGACTGTCTAACCGGCAGCGTTCCCGCGTCGGGTCCCTCCAGACCAACCGGCCGTCGCCCCTCCGGCTGTCTCCTCTGACCGACAGATCCCCTGATCGGTTGAGGATAAGGAAAGGAGGGAGGTCCAAATACAGCCGACACCGTCCAGGGACGGAAATTGTCTGTGGCTGTGCGGACCCGTGCTTCAGTGAGACTCTCCCCTCCCAGGCACAATACCAGGATCATTCACACACACACACACACACACTCACTGCAACCCACCTATGAGAAGAATGATATGCTGAGGGGAGAAGCACGAGTCTGTGGTCATACAGGACTCCCGACATTTTTCTGCACAAAGACAAAAAAAATTGTTCGCTAAGATGGTTTGCCGAAACAGAGGAGTCACGGATCACATTGTTGAATTTTCAGGAGAATTCTGGCTCTTCCTTTTGCGTTCTTTGTTTCGACGGCTCTGAAAAGAGACTACAGAAAATCGATCGTGGCAAGTTAAATTGCCGGACTGTGAAGCGGACTCTCCAGGCATCGGGAATGAAGGGCGTATGGTTAGGCCCCGAGGGATGAAAGAGGCAAGAGTTGACTGCCTGCCTGCCTGCCTGCCTGCCTGCCTGCCTGCCTGCCTGCCTGACTGACTGACTGACTGACGTTGAGAGAGAAGCGGAGACTTCCAGGCCTCTGTGGATCGAGGTGCTGCCCTGCATCATGTAGGGGTTGGTCTTGCAGGGGTGCACACACACACACACACACACACACACACACACACACACACACACACACACACACACACACACACACGCACGCACGCACACACACACACACACACACACACACACACGCACGCACGCACGCACACACACACACACACACACACGCACGCACGCACGCACACACACACACACACACACACACACACACAGAGAGAGAGAGAGAGAGAGAGAGAGAGAGAAAGAGAGAGAGAGAGAGAGGGAGAGAGGGAGAGAGGGAGAGAGGGACAGAGGGAGAAGGAGACAGACTAGGGCCGACCTCTTCGAGTCTCGCTATGCACGTGTCGGTGATGTGCCCCCTGATCACCTCTAGGTCGCTCATCTCTTCTCCCTGCGAGCAAGAGAGAAAACAGAAAAATATGAAATGCGAAGTAGGGCTTGACAGTGTGTCTGTTTTAAAATTCGAGGTTCGGAGAGCAGTTCGGATGAGCAAATCAGCTGAGCTAGGTCTACTTCCCG
>JAHBMJ010000525.1:16519-26519 GCA_018398765.1 Chromera velia | reverse complement strand
TTGGACCTGGAACTGAATTCATGTCAGAACACGCTGCCCCACCCCGACATCCCTGTGTCCAAATTTGAGCCCACAGACTGGCAAGGATGGTCCGCCCTCGCCCGTCTCCCCACAAGCTCGGGCTTCTTTTTGGACTACGCTATGTTCGTTGTCATTGGGGGGGGGATGGCAGTGCTGGCTGCAGTTCTGTGTCGGTCCCTCGCTCCGGCCGCAGCTGGGGGGGGCATAGCAGAAGTGAAAGTCATTCTTGGCGGCTTCGTCATGAAGGTCAGCCGTCGTCATCGCCCGTTGTGCCATGATCAAGATCCCCATTGGAAGTTATCCCGCCCGGCACATCCTCATACCCACATGCTGGGCCTTTCGTTGAGACCGCCGTAGCTCATTCGTCTCGTAAGAGGACCGTGGAATTGTCGGGAGGGACTCTGACTCCTTGCTGACCGAGACCGAAAGGAGTGAGATGACAGCTTCAGAAGAAAAGGGGGAGTTGTGTCCATCCGGCTATTCATTGCTTTGTTTGTTGATGCATTCATTCGATTCCCATAAATTGGATGTGCCAATGCCTGCAGGGTGTTCTGGGTGGGTGGGTTCTGATTGTGAAGAGTGTCGGTCTAGTTCTGGCTGTTGCCAGTGGCCTCGCGCTCGGTCAGGAGGGGCCGATGGTGCACCTCTCCTGTTGTTGGGCCAATCTGGTTTCTCGAGTGACGAGGAAATATCACGACAACGAAGCAAAGAAGAGGGAATTGCTCGCCGCGGCTGCTGCAGCAGGTCCGTGCGAGGCTTCAGTAGATCTCTTCTTCTACTGTCTTAAGTATCCATCCAGAAAAAGGTGTTGATGTCTTTTGGTGAAGGACTGACGATATCGTGAAGCGGAGCAGAAAGTCATGTACAGAGTGTGATCTTGTGGAGATACCGAGTGCCTCCGATATTGAGACTTCCTGCTTTTTCGCACAGGCATCACACACTGTGTTGTATCGTTTTTCGATTTGTGGTTCCTCTGATCATGCAGGCATCGCAGTGGCGTTCGGTGCTCCTCTTGGCGGAGTTCTCTTTTCTCTGGAGGAACTCTGCACCTACTTCCCTCCCAAGACCCTTTACAAGAGCTTCTTCTGCGCTGTGGTGGGGGTCCTAGTGCTGAAGGGACTCGATGCAAAATCGGAAGGGGGGTCTGTGACTGTATTCGATATCGACTATGTGGAGCCGAAAGGGTCGGTCTGGCTGTTGGTGTAATTTAATGTGTGTCTCTTGTGCAATACGTAGAACCAAAACGGTTTCGAAGGGCGAAAAGGGGATTGGTGGCTAAGGGAAAAAGTGTCGGCTTGTGAGCTACTTGATTTCCCTGCGTTTCTTTGCTTGCCTGTGTGTCTGTCCATTCTTAAGTAGACATCTCTTTTTTTTCCTGCCATCCTCCAAATAGTG
Source organism: Chromera velia (assembly GCA_018398765.1). Taxonomy (NCBI): domain Eukaryota; family Chromeraceae; genus Chromera; species Chromera velia. The sequence continues at coordinate 25,103 of JAHBMJ010000525.1, read as the reverse complement.
ATCTGGTGGCCCGTCTGTTTGCGTGTTGTTTGCAGAACCTGGCAGCTGACAGAGCTTGTGTTTTTTGCGTTGATAGGCGTTCTGGGGGGGTTGTTGGGGTCGGCGTTCATCTACCTGAATATCCAATGGCTCCACGCAAAAAAGAAATTGCCGCAACTCGAGTTCATCAGAAAACATCCCATCATGGAGGTCGCAGTCGTTGCAGTGGTCACTTGTTCAATCAACTTTCTGTTTCCGCTGATGAAAATTCCCTCCAAAGGTCAGTCAGTCGACTCTTCTCACCTGACAGGCGTACATGGACCTCTCTTTACCTGAAGGGCAAAGAAGAGGCCGGTTTGCATTTCATCTGTTTACCCTCTAACCAACGCATTCTAATGTGCACACAACCAATATATGATGAACGCAGAGTTTTCCTGCCAACACCTTCCCATGCACTCCTGCTTTGCGAATCCATGTATGTGCCCTTCTGGGGGAATCGCCTGGCTTTTCTCCCAACTGCTCCCAACGCCTCGAACACATGTCGTGCTCCTGAAGAGAAGGCACGTGCTCAGCACTCCTCTACTACTGTCGTATTCATTTCCATGTTTCTATGTACATGACTCTATCTCCGAGCACGCAGGGCTCCTTCAACAGTTATTCTCTCACTGCTCTGACGACAACCCGGATCCTTTCGACTTCTGTCTGGATGAGTCGGATCCGGAGTCAGTGAGGGAGTTAGTGGGTGTGGTGTTTGCCTGCCCTCCTACCTCTCTGCCTACTTGCCTGCCTGTCTGTCTATCTGTCTCTTTTCTTTCTTTCCTTTCGATTTCTGTTGTTTGATCTTACTGTTTATTCTTGCTGTTTTTTTTTATCACTATGAGTGTGTATGAGAGAGGCGAAGAGGAGAGGAGAGAGAGAAAGGGACGCTGTGGACAGCAGCATGTTGTTTTGCGGAAACGCTTAAGCTTCAGTTAATAAAACAAAAGGAAAGAAGCAAGATTTCTATTGCAAACCTCATCCATTTCTTGCTGCACAATGCTTTATGTATCTTGGCCTCAAAGGAAGGAAGCGACACATTTGCAAAAGGTTCTACCAACCCAAAGTGATTGATGCAACATCCGAACAAGAATTCTTTTGACTGCAGATACGCAGATGCGCACTACAGAACTGACGCAAACCTTCTCATCCGTATTGGTTTGGGTGCGTGTCTGAAGTTCATCCAGACAGTGTTCACCATCGGCCTCTTTCTCCCGTGCGGACTCTTTGTGCCCTCTATGGTGGTCAGCTGCTACGAAGTTCCTGTCTTTCTTCTTTGCCTTTTTGTGCATCTTCTTCGAGTCTGTCTCACATCCTCACTCGTGGTTTGGTCTCCGTGCAATACACGCCTGTCCATTCTAAATTGATACGGTTTTCCGTCTCCTCTGTACTTTTTGTTCCTCTCAGGTTGGCGCTCTGTATGGAAGGTTGATCGGGCTGCTGGTGCAGAAGCTGGAGACCAACTTCCACTTCTTCCCCAAGTGCAACAAGTGCATCCAACCGGGGATCTACGCCATGGCGGGTGCAGCTGCAATGCTCGGGGGAGTGACGCGAATGACCATCGCGCTTGTGGTGATCATGTTCGAAGTCACGGGGGGACTAGAGTATGTGGCCCCTTTCATGGTCGCGGTGATGATCGCGAAGTGGGTGGGAGACGCCCTCATTTTGGGTATCAACGAGTGCATGATCAAACTGAAGGTGGGTGAGTGCCTTGAGAGAGTGCATGATCAAACTGAAGGTGGGTGAGTGCCTTGAGAGAGTGCATGATCAAACTGAAGGTGGGGGAGTGCCTTGCGAGAGAGAGTGCTTTTCTCCCTTCATCCTTTTGCCACCCCAATCGCATGCAAGAGAGGAACATCTAACGGTCGGGAGTTTATGGACATGAGTGGTCCTTGACGGAATGAGTGGGAGACGAAAGCACAAAAAGGAAGGGCTTCAGTCAACACTTGAACCTTCCCAGAGAGTATGGCACTATGCTGAAACGTCACATTTTCTTCACCTTCCTTCATTGGATGTAATCAGGACTTGCATCAATACTCGCATCCGGCAACCTCTCTCTCTCTCTGTATATATATACATACATATATATATATATATATATATACATATGTGTGTGTGTGTGTGTGTGTGTGTGTGCAAGCACGTGCGTCCGTATGATCATCTCTTTGACTTTATGCCTCTGCAGGGGTATCCCTTTCTCGAGAAAGAAATGCAGCCGGAGGTGACCTTCACTGCACGTGCCTGTGACATTATGGACACGGCTCTCTCGGTGATTCCTCTGGAGGGCAACACACTGGGCTCTCTGGAAGGAAAACTGAGGAGGTCAGATGACTGCATGGCACTTGAGGCACATATGAGACACTTGAAAAGTGATCAAAAGGCTTCTGAGATTGATCGATCTTTTGGTGGGGCTTTGATTTCAGGTCTCTTTTGGTAAATCTGGACATTCTCGTTCCATCCATCCTACATGCCTGTCCCGTTTGTGACATAGACAAGTCTGAATGTGTGCATGCATGTCCTTCCCCCTCCCTCTCTCTCTCTTTCGTGTATCCAGGCACGACTTCCACGGGTTCCCTCTCGTGACAACCCAGAGAGACCTGATGCTTCTCGGGTTTGTGAGGTCACGAGACCTGAAGAGGGCCCTCAGAGAGGCCAGGAGAAAACATCCAGAAGCAGACGACTCCACAGTCGTTCGCTTTTCGGGTTTTGAATCTTCTCTGCGTCGTCCGCCGTCTCCTTCACGAACAGGAGGGGAAGTGCGACCTGATGAAGACACGGGAGAAGAGACGGGAAGGAGACGGGGGTTGACAGCGGACGGGGGTCTCCTTCTGGGAGAGGCATCCAACCTTGGTCGTGCAATCTCGACCAGGCTTTCTCGAAGAAAACAGGCACCCGACCAACAGGTCACACCGTCAGACGCTCAAACAGGAACGAATAGATTTGCAAGAAGGGGTATGCAGGAAACAAATCGGCAGAGAGGAGGGGGGAACACTGGTATCAGCTACTTCCGTGGTCTTGATGCTGTAGAGACTGCGGGGGGGGCAGGGGGTCCCTCTCCCTCTCCTTCCTCTTCTTCTGGGGATGGCAGGGAAAGAGAGAGAGAGGAAGGGACAGACGCACTCCCCGCACCGTCTGGAAGTCGCAGCGCCTCTCCTCTTGTGATTGACTTGTCTGATATTGTGGATGACCACCCTCTTCAGTTAGTTCCGGAGGCACCTCTCGTACAGGTGTACAATTTGTTCACTCAACTGGGACTGCGGTCAGTCAGTCAGTCCGTCGGTTCTCTTTTCAGAAGAGATAGAGACAGGTAACAATTTGTTGAGAAAGGGATGTGCGGCACTCCAGTCGGCAAGTCAAGGAGAGCGTGCTCTCTGACCCCTTTTGAATGCGTTCATTGGTGGGGTGAATGAGGAAAAGTCGACTCGTTTGGGTGTGTGAGGAAGAAACGGATAGCCAAAACTTGCCAAAGGGTCTTTAAATCTTCGTGTGCAAAACCACGAATAGGATAGTGGCCACTTTGTGACATGCGCCCTTTTCTCTTTCTCCTTCTCTTGCATTTTTCCTCTGTTTCTCTTTCCATTTTTGCTCTTTTCCTCTTTCCATTTTGAAGGTGTGTCGAACAGCGTGCTCGTTTCAGCGGCTGCCAAGTCAAGCACACGGCAGCCCAAGGCAAACTATTCGCTGAGAGGCCCCTAAATGATCGACCCATATGCAGCAGTCTGTGGTTGAGTCTTCATGAGGAAATCAATATGTTTGGTGTGCAGCTTCGTTTTGTTGACACGACACGGTCGTCTAGAAGGCATTCTGACGAAGAAGAACTTTCTCTACCACGTCGAGCTCGCTCATCCTACGGATCTGCCGAGTGCCTTCCACGACCCCCCCGACAGGTTTGATGTGTCCCCCGCAGAATCTCAGGCAGCAGCCTCTCCGCAGCCGTCTCCCCGCCTGGACCCCCTCCCTGCTTCTCCCAGAATTTCTTTACCGGAACGACATCCTCCTTCTAATGTCAGCCAACCGCAGCCATGACACTACCTCCTAGTAGAGTAGTGTATGACGAACTAAGTTGCTATTTGGAACGTTGAGTTCACTATAGGCGAAGAAAACGAATCAAAGTTCAACTCTAGGTTCAACTAATCAACTGATAGTTCAATTCATTTACTTTCAACAGAAAGTTCAACATTGTTCAAGTTCAACATTATTTTTAGCATATCAATGATATTATTTAGCAATATACATTACACATACGTATAGTAGTATTACGTACTATTGAATTACATCAATTGAATTGAAGTGAGGCAAATAAAGCCGGTGAGCCACCACTTAAAGTCTGGCTAACCATGGGGCATGACATGCAATATTTATTTCTAAATTTGTCTGTGGATTTGACAAAAAGACTCAATCACTATACCTACTAGCATACTTTAGCCTAAAATGAATCAGACTATTAATGATGTATCATCTGTAATCATCTGTTATAGCTAAGGGGTCATGTAAAAATTCATTTGAGTGTCAATGGCATGCAAGACCCCCCCCTTCCCCCCTAGACCTTCTCGCTTCGGCACGCAAATGTTTTTCTTTAAAAAAGATTTTTTTGACACTAATTTTTTTACCGTTTAGAGTCCAAAATCATGTTGAACAACCACTAAAACTTAAGTTAAAAACTTGTCAAAAACTTGTTAAAAACCTAAATTTGAATCACTATACAAAAATTATGCGATCGATACATATCTACGATAGGTTTGTGCAATGCAATTTAATGATTAAATGGCAAAGTGCGCAAGCATTGAATCATCTTTCCTATGATACATGAGAAGGGAGGACGTGTAGTCCTCGATCGGTTTGTTATTTCCACCAAACAGTCCCCCGAGGACATCCCGGTTGCCCAGTCCTCCTTCAATTCGGGGCGAACCCAGACAATCAAGCCGCCCCAGACAATCAAGCCGACAATTAATTCGGGGCATCAGAGGAGACTTGTCAGCTAGGGGGGGGGCCGAATGAGGGAATCGTGGAGGGAAAATGAAAATATCAGACAATTTTTCAAAATTTGGGACTTCTGGTGTTTCAGAACTAGATAACATCTGGAGAAACCATTTGGTGGCTTTTATGTGACAACTATAGGGATCAAGATTGAGTACTTACGGCTTGTCCACCAGACCTCACTGAGATGAATGCCCAAAAAAGGCTCGATGGCACGCAAAGACCCCCCTCCCCCCCCTAGAGTGCATTTACGTGCCATTGGCACGCAAATGAATTTTTACATGGCCCCTAATTATAACTGGTACATGGCTTTAATCCTGGACATCCTTAATTCAATGTATACATCTTATAGCAAGTTACTACGAAGGTATAATTAACTGAGAAGTTGAAGTCTGATACTAACTTGGATCCGACTCTGAGTCTATTGTCCCTTGTAGTAGTCTGGTACTTAAATAGAATTCGGCGGCCCGGGACACAATACTATATTCTACTATATTTTAGACAATACTAATATATTTTAATAACATTGCTAATAACAGTATGGACCTAGGTATGGACATATTAATTGGAATACGTACATAGATAGTTAACGTTAAATTAAGTATATAAATCAAAATGAACTGCTGTTTAACTTAACTTTCAACTAGTGTTTTAATTGTGAAGAACCGAATAGCCTCGTGCGTTCAAACCGCCGAACGCTAGACGCCTATTTATATAGGCCGATGGCGATGGCGTATGATAATAATGATGATGACATACATGCAAGTTCAAATTGTAAAGTACTAGTAATGACTCGGATATCAACCATCATATGATCTTCATCCTCTAACATTGACTGTATGCAGTCTATGCACGGCGTAACAGTTACCTGGTCACCTGTCTGGTAACGGTGCTGGTCCTAGAGCTGGTCACCTTATAGTGGTCACCATTCCACGATTTGCGGAAAGGCATCTTCGAACAATGTCTTCCACATCTCATCAATCAAATTGCCTGTCAGGATGATGCTTGACAGAGCCGGCATCCTTCTAGAGCCGAGAAATGTCGACAGAGTCCCTGCCCCCTCTGACGAAAGGTGGTTGCCTGACAGATCCAGGGTCTGCAAAGGACAGGGGGGCCTGCTCATCCAGGCAGAGGTCAGAGCCTTCAGCCCGTCATCAGGGAGACTGGCACTGCTTAACCTCAGCACCCTGAGGAAGGGCAGCTTTTCGGCATCGACGCTATCGGACAGGGCAGACTGACTCTCTGCATCCTCCAATCGGACCATCTGGAGAATCAGAACTCGGAGGGAAGAGAGCTTACCGCTCCCAATCCCTGCACAGAGGGAACGGACCCCCAACCGCCCTGAAACTCCGGAGACGTGGAGTTCGGACAGTTTGCTCAGATGATCGGACGTGAGGGAAGCAGAAAAAATGCCCACACGTACATCTACTACTGTCGGCTGGGCAGGGGGAAAACCGACGAAAACTTCCCTCGAGGAGGCTGCGTAGGAAGAAAAGAGGGTGGCGGTGAGTGCCTGCGTCCTCCGGTCTTCTTCCAGGTCCTCCGCACCACTTATGAACACGGCAACTCTTTTGAGGCGCGGTACTTTTCCCGCTCTCACAACTGCGCAGAGTTGGCGCATTGCCTCCCCTCCAAGCAGACGGGGCGAGGGGTAACCCAACTCAAGCGCCTCGAGAGACGGCAGACACCCCCTACCCTCACTCAACGCTTTCAAAAATTGTGACGGCCCCTCATTTTGTGGGGGAGGCTGGGGGGCAAACTGGAGTGAAATAGTCTCAAGAGAAACCATTTTGGCCCCTGCGTGCGTCAGGGCACGTCCCAAGGGATCAGCAGCTGTGTGGGGGAGAGGATGATAGATCGGGCTTCCCATATTTCGCAGATACGAGAGCTTTCCCGTCCGTATTGCCCGTTCAAGCCCGGCAATCCCAGCCTGAACACTGGCTGGAGCCTCGGCCGGCAAGTCCCACACGTGGAGGTCTAACTTCATTTCAGGATTCGGGGTGCTGCCAACACACAGGCCCTCACAGAAGGCACGCAGTGTGCCGTTCGCAGGACAATGAATCTCGACACAGCGGAGCGACCTAGCTTTGCCCGTGCTTAGAATTTCCCCAATTGCTGACGCACCCTCACCCTCCTCTACCCCGAAGCCAGGGTCGAGTTTGAGAGACTCAAGATACGGCATACCCCCCCCACCCAGCGCACCTGCCAGGTCCAACAGTACCCCGCCCGGTCCATTGCTAGGACTGCTCCAATCAAGCTCAAGTCTCTTCAAAGACGAGGCCCCCCCCGACCCCAAAGCTCTCGCAAGAGCGGAAAGGGACCCGGGGGAAACGAGGCTTTCTAAGTCGAGGCAAAGAGTCTCAATCTGCGGTACTTTCTTTTCCCTCACTGCCTCAGCAGCAATCTCTACTGCTTCATCGAAAGTCTCTTCCTCAAGGTCATCTAGGTGTGCCTCGAGACTCTGAAGCAATGGCGTGTGGCCGTCTGCAATCGCTCGGAAAAAAACCTTGCAACCACACCCCACCCCACCCTGCCAGCGATCTATCTTCAGGCGGGTAAGACGAGAGAAGCTGCCAGCGCTAAAGGTGTCTGCAACCGGTTGAAGCTCCACCTCACCTATAACATCTGCATGAGAGCCAGAGAGGTCTAGGTCTTCTAGAGAGGGAGAGCCCTCTTCTCGGAGGGCAGTCATAAAAACACCAACTTCCGCAGACCGTATCCCGCTATCAGCGAGATTCAGGCATCGGAGTTTCGGGAAACGGCCTGGAGCCGCGATGGTGGCAGCGGACACACGGTCAGGGGGGCCGTTCTCTACCAACGGTTCGTCAAAAATCAAATTCTGACTCAGATCTAGGTGCTCCAATTCTCTCAGCTCGTTCGTGGAAGCAGCCGGTTCAGAGGAGCATGTTCTCTCCTTTCCGGGTCGGACGACTGTGTGAGCGAGTTGTCCTTTAGGATGAGAGTCTGCAAAGTGGGTGCCACACCGGGGATGGTGAATGCTGCTGCGAGGGGCTTCAGGCCAGCAGAGAACAACTTATTCCCTGCCAAATCAAGAGTCAGTAGACTCGTCACTTTCTTTCCCTTGAGGACTTCTGCTAACGCCTCTACCCCTTTTTCCTTTACACCAGTGCGGGCTAGCTTGAGGACCTGCAGCGGCGCTGCAAGGCCCTTCGCCAGCGCCCTCACCCCCAGAGGACCCAGGGGGTTGTCGCTCAAGTCGAGAGACACCAGAAACGGGAGCCACCGGGCCTCGAGGACCGAGCTAAGGGTCTCCATGGACGCAATACGGAAACGGTTTCCTGCAGGAGACAGGGTGGAAGAACATAGAGGAAAAAGACCATTCGTGCATGCATGCAGACAGCGGTAGAAGGAAAAAAAAGTACTGGCCACGAAAGCAATGAGAGGATATCAAGCGGAATGATGGACTGCTTGTGTGTGTGTGTGTGTGTGTGACTGCTTGTGTGTGTGTGTGTGACTGCTTGTGTGTGTGTGTGTGTGGGCGTGTATGTGTGTGCGTGTATGTGTGTGTGTGTGTGTGTGTGTGTGCGTGTGCGTGCGTGCGTGTGTGTGTGTGTGTGTGTGTGTGTGCGTG
>JAHBMJ010000525.1:0-16496 GCA_018398765.1 Chromera velia | reverse complement strand
GGGTGTCACTCTGTGTGTGTGTGCGTGCTTGCGTGTGCACCCCCGGAAGGCTCTGACCGACCTCTCAACTCTAGAGTTTCCAGACTTCGCGGGAGTGAGGGGAACAAGAGTGAGGCGTCCTCAAGGTCACAATCTGCACACCAGCAAGATCAGCCGAGAAGGTCGTGCATGCGCGCAGCACATCGTCGAAAGAAAACGAGGTTGTCCCCCTAGGGCCATAGCTCTCTTCCTTCCTTCCTTCCTTCCTTCCTTCTTTCTCTCCTTCGGGGGGCTTTTCAGATTTACTCGTGTGCAATTTTGAGAGTAGTAGTTTCTCCCTTTTTTCTCTGGCTGTTCAGATTTCACGTCAGAGGGACTTTGAAGGAACCTTACCCGCTGCAATGAGAGTCTTCAGCTTCGTCAGAGCCCCCTCTCCTGCCCCCCCCTTCTTGAGTGCTGCTGCGAAGACGGGTAGCGTGGTGGCTGTGCAGACGCCTGGTCCGGCGAGAGAACAGAGAAGACGGGGGCAACCTGAGCTGTACACTTAATTGTTTCTTATTCTGCGTGTGCGTGTATGTATACGTGTGTGCCAGAAAGAGAGAGGGGCGGAGGGGGGGGGGAAGACATAAGGAACACGATGGGGAAAGAAAACACATGATTAATTGTCGGCTGACCACACTTCAGAGTCTCCACATGAGAAGGTCCTGTTGGCAGAGCCGAAAAAACAGCCTCCAGCTTCCCGGCACCAAGAGAGAAATCTGCAGCCATCCACCCGTACGGAAATGCACTGGCAGCATACTTTGAGTGTGCATTTACAGGCTGTAGCAATATAGGGATAGAGCTACTTTTGTCTCTCTTGAAAAATTGTTCCCTCTTCTATCGGAAAACCTACTCCAACGCCCCTGCATGGCTCTTACTCCCAGTTGCATGCACCATGTGTGAGCAGACAACGCACAACAGAAGCGAGTCAGACCGGACGTGGATAAAAATGACAGGAAGAGGAGGAGGCTGTGACTGTGACAGCAAATGACCGGCAGGGTTTCACTCTCTTTTTTGCTCTATTGCTTCTTCCCCCACACACATATACAACAAAGAGCAGCCCGCACCCCCCCACCCCACCAACACACCTGAGAGGTCCAGATTGTCCAGAGACAAGCAGCATCGTCCCTGCAACAGCAAGAAAGAAAACAAAAAAAGAAAGAGAAAAGAGAACATGCTATTCACATTTGAGATCACAAGATCCACAGGGGTGCATGGGGGTGTCCATCCCGTCATGCAGACTCACACATGCATCATCTCATCTGAGGCCGGTGGTTCATGAGCACAGCGGGTTGAGTAGCTTTGAAGGGAACTTCGGGATTCACAATGGACCAAAGCGGAAGAGGAAGGAGGGATCACGCGAAGATCGAGAGACTCAAAGGAAGAGGGAAAGAATCCCTTGTGCCCATTGCGCACACACGCACTGGCCCATAAACGTAGCGAAGCGGCAGAAGCAAGAAGGTGTGGCCGACAGTAGGCCGAGAGATTTAGAAATAACGAGGGACAGACGCAGACAAATATACACTCAGAAACAGACATCCAACACACCCCTTCCGAAAGAGAGGGGGCTCAAAGGGAGGCATAGTCGGACGGGCAGATACGCCTCCTCTAGTTTCCTGACCGTTCTGATGAATTGCAGAAGAACCCAAGCCAATCCCATCCCCCCCTTGTGCGTGACAAGTGCAGAGATCTCCTGCAGTACCCGTCAAGGGAAAGGCGCAGGAGGTGATGAAGAGGAAAAGGGCATACGGGCATTTTGTGCTCATTCACCATGCAGAACACCCCTCCGAAATCAGCCCTGCGCCTGTATAATTTCACTCTGTCAAAAAAAGAGAATGGAGATAGGCGAAATCAAATATATATTTCATCAAGAAGGGAGGTTGAGAAGGTCTTCTGTGCCGTAATACTGCTTCTCCACTGAGCCTGGAAATATGTGACGAATCCAATACTGGACCAGAGAGAGAGGAAAAGGAAGAAAGAGGCCCACTTGTGCATTCGGATCCGTGTGACCAAAAGCGGCTACCAGCACAGCCTCTGTCAGGGCGTTTTGATCTCCACTAGGGTCTGGGGCCTGGAGTCCTTCTGCTTGTTCTGCAAGTACAGTAGAAAATAGGGAGACGGAGAAAATTGCATGACCACGAAAAATTGAAAGCCAAGAGACGTGAGGACGGCATTTGTGAATCAGTGAGCAGATCTAGCTCCTGACAGACCAGAAGCTTCCCGGTGGATTCGTGTAGCTGGTTGCGACATCTTTTAGTGCAGTTCAGCACTCAATGGCGGGGAGGCACTCTTTGCGTCCAGCATCTGGGGGTATTGTAGCAGAAGACACTCAAATCCCGGATAGATCTGATGGTACAGAGCTGGGCTCTCTCGAATGAATTTCTCAAGGCGAAAATTCGTGTCTGGGCGTCTGGAAAGGAAGGCTGCTTCAACACTTCTTTTCAAGCGGTTTGCTCTCCAACTTGTGTACGCTTCAATTCGACTTCACACTGACATCGTCATGGAACTCTTTTCATGTGATGATCACAGCAAAGGCATAGCACCGTCGCTGCATGGATGTCGCTGGGCCCATGATGAGCCCAGGTATATGATGGGTTCATGGGGCCCCTGCAATCCCCTGCATGATGACATGCATGCAGATTAGCCGGCCCGGCCTTCCAGCAACTGCCTGCATGCCGGGGCCCGGCCTGCATGCACTGAATTGCACTGATATGTCACTGACCTTCAAAGTTCAAACGCGAACTGTCACTTAATTCTGTAAGAAACTGACACAGTCACCCCGTCTACGAGCATTCCTCGAGTACGCAACGGGCGACACTTTCGTCAAGGGCCGCAGACTGCAAGGGGCGTGGTCGTGCAGCGAGCGCTGTGTGTATATATTGGTTCTATTTTGAAATTTGGAGACGGCAAAATCGAGAGAAGGGAGACGGACACGAAATCTGATCACCTGCCAGCAGAGAGGTGACCACACTTCGTGGTTTTGCTCCCTTTCTGACGGCGAATTGCCTGTCAGAAGAAAGCTTGTGGAGGACAGATGAGCAGAGCGCCGCATGTCTGGTAAGCTCAGGGCTCTGCTTCGTTGCTGCTTGATCACAATTTTCACTCTCATGCCTCCTATCAAGCATTGCGTGCCAAAGCGCGCGCCCCCTCCCTCGCATTGCATGCTCCTTCAGCTCTACTGTATTTTTTCCCAGCCGTCTTGACTATGCCCCCCGAGAACCCCCTTCTTCTCATTTCCACCGCCCCTTTTGATTCCCCTCGGCTTCGGGTCACTAAGCTGGGCAGAATGAGAAGCTAAGCACGGCAGTCACCATTTGTATTACTCGTATTATTTCAAACTTTGAAATCTGCCATTTGACCCTTTCGTGCTTGCAGTGTAATTGGCGGGGGACTGGCAGGCTTGACGACAGCCTACACCTTGCGCCGCCTCCTGCCCCGCGTGCGTCTGACAATTCTGGAGAAGGCAGACAGGCTCGGAGGCTACATCCACACTCACCAAACCAGACAACCAGTGACGACCGCATATGGCAATATATACGGACCCTATGCGATTGACCTGCCTGAACCCCGAGGCCGGCACCACGTGGAGGAGGGGTTGCAGTTCTTCCGTATGACTGGGAGGGGGGGGAGTGATCTGCTGGGGCTGATACGGTGTCTCGGGGTGGAGGATAAAGTGATCACAACAGCACAGTCCCGTGCGTTCTTTGTTGACTATCTGCGTTTGTCAATCTTGTGGGATGGAATGGTACGGAAGGTGCCGTCTCGCGGGGATTTGGTGAGGTTCCTCCCTGCGGTTCTGAGAGACTTGAGCACGAAACGTGGAGAAGGGGTGGATGAGAGTGTAGAGAGTTTTTTTCGGAGACGGACATCGATGAGTTTTGTTGATAAGATCATTGACCCCATTTGCATCGGCTCCTTTGGTGTGTCTCCATCTGAACTCTCTGCGCGGTCTGTCTTCCCGTCTCTGTGGGCAGCAGAAAGAGAGGGCAGGTCATTGTTGGGAGGATTGGTACGTCCTTCTTCTAGTCGAAAACAGGGGGGGGATGTGGAGGGTATGTACTTTGTTCCGAAGACTGACGCCTTTCATCAGAGGGTAGCGTTGAGCGGTGGGGGTATTTTCACGTTCAAGAAGGGTGCGGGGTTTCTTATTTCGTCGTTGGAAAGAGGGTTGAGAGCTGGAGGGAGGTCAGCGAATGAGAGCAGAGCGCCAGGCAGGTCGGCACAGGAGGAATCTGAGACGGTTCAGATTCGTCTTTCGACTGCTGTTGCAGGGGTACGGGGGGCCAAAAGAAAGAAGGAAAATGAGAAAGAGGATCAGACGAGAGCAGAGGGTCAGTCTGGTGCTGCGGAGGTTCTGTTAGAGTCTGGAGAGTGTCTCTCTGTGGATGGCGTGGTCATGGCAGTCCAGGCTCCCGATGCTGTACGTCTCCTCGACCATCCGTGGACACGGGATGCTTGGGATGGCAGGGGATGGGAGAGTGGAGAGAGAACGGTGGCTGTTGAGATGGGGGGAATCTCCCACTCACACACGTATACGGTGAACATGGGCTGGGCAGATTCCGTCATCCCTATGTCTCTAGGGGTCAGTTTGTCATGGGGTGGGGGGATTTTTGCTTTTGCTCATTGAAGAGGTTTCCTTTGTCTTCCTCCTTTCCGTCTCGAGAGTTCTTCCTGTTCCGCGTCTTGTGGTGCTCTCTGGACGGAATGGAATGAAGGGTAGATCCTTTTCTTGCTTGCTTCAGATGATTCCTTCCTGCCCCTTCTTCTGCGTTGTTTTGTTGCTGTTGCCTCCGCTTGTCGCAGAGAACTTCGGGGGTCGTCGTGCCTTCCCGAGAGTGGAGACGGGAGGGCCCTGCTCAGGGCGTGCTGTCTGCACATCTGAGCAGTTGGGTGTTTCCTGACTATGAATCTGTGTTCAAAAGGGAGGCCCGCATTGTTGTCACAGTGAGAGCGCAGAGTGGTAGAGAGTGGGAGAGGGAAAAGGGGCTCTTTGGGGGGCAATTTGGGTGCAGGCATGAGGCACCAGAGGAGGCAGCTGAGAGGGCGCAGGTGTTCGCAGAGAAGGTTCTCGGGATTGCGTCGGAGACAGAGGAGGTCAGCTAGTTTTCTTGTTGTTGTGTCCCTTGAAAGAAGGAATCAATACGGCGTGCCAACGGAATGGTTTGTTTCTGCATCTCTCCCTCCCCCCCCTTCTCTCTCTCCCTCTCCTGTGCGCTCTCTTTCTCTTTTTTCTGCCTGACAGACTGACACACAGACAGAGAGGCAGAGAGAGAAGAGCATCGAAAAAGTCGCCACGCACAGATAGAACAGAAAGATATGCATCAAAAGAATTTCGTAGACGCTCCACCTCGCACTTCTGCTTTACTGCCTCCCCCCTTGACTGTCGTTTCTAATAACCGGTCCCCCTGACCCCCCCCTCACGGGCACACACCACATGCAGGTTTGGGTCCGGCAAGAGACTGTTCCTGGGCGACTGTATGAGGATAGAGGGAAGGCCGTACTTACAGAGGGACACGCGGAGAAGATGAAAAAGATCCACCAAGTTCGGTGTCGAGAAATACCATGGATGCAAGTGGGTGGGTGGGTGGGTGGGTCGGTGGGTGGATGTCTTTTGATACCGTTCTTACAGGGCTTGCCCCTGAGGGGTCTTTTGCACACGAAGGGAGGGATAAGACAAGAGTGCTCATTCGGCAGATTTACATACAATGGCTGGTGGACATAGAGCTCCGCTTCTTGCAATTGTTTGGGGATTCGACAACCTCCCTCTTTGTCTTCCTGCTCTTTCCTCCTGCGTCTTCCTGCTGCATGCATGGGTTCTCCCTCTCTCTCTGATTCGCATACCTGCATGCAGGTAGTGGGGGGGGACTTTCATGGTGTGTCTGCGTCTGACACCGTGAGGGACGCACGTCTGGCAGCAGAGAGTCTGGCAAGGAGACTCCGGAATTTTCCGTTTGAAGGGTTGAAGGAGATTCCTGAGAGAGAAGCCGAGTGGATCCAGAGAGGTCAGTCAGTCAGCCTGTCAGTCAGTCAGTCAGTGAGTAAGTCAGAAGTGTATGTGAAGTGGACTCGGTTGCCGTCTTTTCTTCTGTGCGTGACAGTTTGTTGGATTCCTTCATTTTTCATGCTTTTTGATGATGAGTTGCTGGTCAGCATTTCTTTTCTTAATTGTCTATCTGGGAATCTGTTCGGTCCTGGCTTCGGTCCTTCTTCCCGATCAATCTTTCTTTCTAGTCCTCTTTGCTTCTTATTTGCGATCTTGCTGTATAATCCCTTGCCCTTAATTTTCTGTTCCCGGCATTGTGTGCAGTACCTGGGCTCACCCTGAAGGACCAGTCAGAAGTTTAAAAGGGATGCCTGAGTGCTAGTTTACAGGTCATACCTAGAGGGTAACGCCTTAATTCAATCCGTCGATCGGATTCCGTCCAGTAGATCTAACTATTAGTAGTAAACTTGAAAGCCATACACTAACTCTAATGCAGGAGTAATGAAACTGCATAGTAGGTATGGATTACTGCATGGTTACAAATTCTAACATAAAATATATCAAAAGACCTTTTTAAAACTTGTTTAATCAGGTAAAATTAAATATAGCTTGGTTTAAGCTAGAGTTTTAGATTCGATTGTTAAATTAATTTAGAAATTAATCAGCTAGCTAACTAGCTTTATTACAAACTTTTTTTTTAGTCTAGTTTTCAGTTTAAACAAGAACAAAGACGTTATAAAGTTAAAATTCATACATATATGATGATATCTTTTACTGTCAAAAGGCAATGCTATGCTATACTAAAAGCTAAACTAAAAGATAGAAGTAGACCTATAGAAGTACACTAAAGTAGATTAGTAACTAGCTAGATATAAGTTAGACAACTATAACTATAAATAATAAACAAAGGTATTTAATTACAAAATATATTTATATTCATTGGTTACTCACTCTAAAAGTAATATAATCAAGAATGTATTCAGGAATATATTTCTAAATAAATTAAGGGGGGGTCCAGGGGGCGGAGGTATAAAAACGTTTACATGAACAAGGAACAGTAATCGTAGTTCTCTACCCTGCAGGTAGCCAGGATTTTACGGGATTTTAATTTAGCCCAGGATTTTAGCGGATTTTATGGGATTTTGGCCAGGATTTTAGCGGATTTTGGCGGATTTTGCCCAGGATTCTGCCGGACTCTTAACGTTAAAAATATAATCCCTATACCTAGGATTTTAGAATCTAAAATCCTGGAAGAAAGCTAAAATCCTAGTCTCTTCCTAGGAGTTTTTGTGATTATATGGGATTTTACGGGATTTTACGGGATTTTAAAGAAATGAATAAAATTAAATTCAAAGATGAATGACACACTTCAAGGCTGCACAGAAGGCTTATTAATAAGATTAATTCAATTTTGTAGAATCACAGTGTATATCCAATTTATTTATTTATTTTTTTTTTATGGCCGGAGAAAATCTTATGGAAGCTCAGCCAATGCTGTCAAGTTGGCATGCAATTTGGGTTACAATTTGTAACGAGATTTGTAATCGATGATGTATAAGCAGCAATTTTTAATTTCCAGGTAACAGTGCTAGTAATGGTAGTAACCATTTGTTGTAAGGCCTCTTGTTCGAGGATTTGGCAAACACCCTATTATTAGATATAGAAGCTGGCACAAACTGCCAATTAAGACTTAAATTCTTAGACTTTTGAATAGTTTTGGAAAGGGGCTGCCTGCAATGTCTTTTTGGTCCGCTGTCAGACCCGGTCTATTGGCGTTTGCATCATTATGTGGGTGGCACTGGCTGCACGCGCGTCTGAGTGCGTGACTAAAGTGCGTGATGCTGTAAGACAGCACAAACAGGAAGCGTCTGCGTGGAGAGAGGGAAGAAAGGAGAACGCAATGCGGGCTTGTGAGTGAAACTCCGGATCGACCGTCATTCCTCAAAACCCAAACAACCTCATTCACTTCCCCCTCTGCCAGCTTCCTTTTACACAACATGATGCTGTCGTGTCCTCGCTCCCTGTTGTTCCTCCAGCAGTCTCCCTTCCTTTCTCTCCACCCTACCCTTAATTTCCTGAAGAACGCCCCCCCCCCCTTCGCCCCCTCTTTCCCCTGTCCCCTTCCCTGAACACACCACACAACACCTCACTTTGGCACACAATGGTTTCGAATGTACTGTCGCAACGATGCCTCCACTTCCTCAAAGTGATCTGTGAGGATCCTGAAGGCCGTCTGGATCGTCTGATCCACATTCTTCTCGAAGTCCACGGCAGAGAGAGCGGTTGCCTTGAAGGACCCCATCATCGTCTCGAAAGACGACATCAACTCATCCTGAGTCTCGTCCCACTCAGACGAGTCCCCTGGGTCCTTCCCCCTCCCCTTCGCCTTGCTCTTCGCCCTCAACCCCCCAGAGAGGGACATCGAGGGGTCTTCGGGGGACGACACAGGATGCTGAGCCGGGCTTTCTGACTCGGGCTCTGGCCCACCGAGCTGCAGCCTCAACTTTGGCTGCTGGGCTTTGTGGCCGTGGCCGTGTCTGAATTCCTCCACGCTCAGGTGGGAAGAGTCCAGCTTCTCGTCGACATGCCGAGCTGCAAGAAGGGAGAGACAATACACATACACACTCATACATGCAGACATAGACACACACACACATACACACACACACGAGAACGAGGACGGATGGACGAACGGACGGACAGATAACGAGAAAGAGAGATAGAGAAACCGACGGAGGGAAAGAGAATAAAGCGACGGGAATTTGGTGAAAGACAAAAAGAACCGCGCAAAGTCTCCCTGAGAAAGCTTTCCCCTCCCGCCCCCCTCTCTTCGCAAAACGAAGAGAAAAGAAACAAAAAAACAGCAGACTGGTTCAAAGTTTTCCAGCCGGGCTTTCTTGGTGATCAACGTGCAAGAAGGGAGACTCCAAAAGGTCACCACGGAGCCTGAAGTTCCTTCCAACTTCCAACGAAAGTCCCATCCCAAAAAGATAAGTAGACAATCACACGACCTGCATCTCTTGCTCTGCCTCTGCTTTTTTGCATTTCTCACAAGACAATCAGTAAAGCATGCATACAGACAAGCCTAGTGCTCTCTTCTCCTCACTGACGCCACTGACACCGACACGACCGAAATCCAGACAAACAGATTTATTGCACCAGAGAAGTCAACACGAGACACCAACAAAAGAAACAAAAAAAAAGCGATCTACTCTTTTGGCTGAGGGACAGACTCACAGAGATTGACGAGTTCCAAAGGCGGGTTCCTGCAGTGCTCGTTAACGAAGCGATGAAAGTAGTCCCGCAACTTCTGAATGCGTTTCTCAGAAGCTGCGAACACAAACTCGATCGCATCCTCCACGTGCTTCCCCAACCTTCTCGCACTGGTTGCCCCTTCGAGGATATCCTCTCTGAGTGTTGCAATGTCTTTGTTCAGCTTGTCGACCTCAAACGGGAGAGGTTCTGCTGTTGGCGGACTGTCGATAATGGGGGGCAGTGGAGACGGGGGGACACTGGGGGACTCTTCGAGGGATGCTTGTCGTGCTTTTGAGGATAAGCTCTTTGGGGGCAGGACGAAAATCGGAACATTCGCGTCGTCTTCTTTCTGTCTCGACCCCTTTCGGCCCGTGGAAGCAGACAGGCTCGCAGCCCACCCTGCACAAAAAGAAAGAAAGAAAGAAAAGAAAGAAAGAAAGAAAGAAAAGAAAGAAAAGAAAAGAAAGAAAAGAAAGAAAAGAAAGAAAAGAAAGAAAAGAAAAGAAAAGAAAAGAAAAGAAAGAAAGAAAAGAAAGAAAGAAAGAAAGAGAGAGAGAAAGAAAGAGAGAAAGAAAGAAAGAAAAGAAAGAAAGAAAGAAAGAAAGAAAGAAAGAAAGAAAGAAAGAAAGAAAGAAAGAAAGAAAGAAAAGATAAAAAAGAAAGAAAACGTTTCTGCTGACTGTGAAGACTTTGAAACAAGTCTCTGCAGTACCCCAGTCCTTCCTCAAAAAAGATAAAAAGTTTTCAGTCCAGCCTCCAAGATGAGAATTTCAAATTACACACAAAAATTAGAACACGATTTTCTCCTTCAACAACCTTCAGAGTACAACACAGAGATGACCAGTTAAGTAACTTTGAAGGTGGCCGTGCACTCAACCAGACTGAAATATCCAGAAAACGAAAGCGGAAGATCGGTAATGTACGAATGCGACCAGAAAAGGCAACGTCGGCCGCGCAGGTAGGACGACTATGACAAGGAAAGCGAGAACAAACGGTCTGGGTGGTGCGCAGAGGCAGGCAACAGGCAGAGACGCCAAGCGACAGAGAGAAAAATAGAGGCAACAGATGGAGACGGAAAGGCGAAGCTGAAGTGAAGGTAGAAGAGAAAAGGAACGCAGCGAGTCAATGGACAACTCGAATTGTGAGAAAAGCAGGTTGTGTGAAGGGGATAAAGCTCACCGAAGAAGACAGAATCCGAGACGACGGCAAGGTAGACCCCCACAAGCACCGTTCTGTAGATTCCCCAGATCATTGCGTCTCCTCTCCTTTCCTCACTTTTTTCTTTCCTACCGAAACGTCCAATGCCTTCAGCTCACACGGACCACATATCCTCCCGTCAGGTTGAACACGAAACACACAGCACGCAGACTGTTCTTGAAGGTCTGCAGCTGCGATTTTATTTCTTCACGCCCCGACTGTCCCTGCAAATTATTAATCAAATGATCTCGATCCGTTCAGGAACACAGAACGGGTCTGCAAGAGGGACGTCTGCGAATCCCTCTCCTCACCTGCAATTCAATCACTAGCTAGTGCACGTTCTTCCTGCCAAGACTGCCTGAGTTGGCACTGTCATTCAGACTCACAGTCAGAGATATTAATAGCTAGTCAGAGCACTGAGTCTCAGTGCTCGACCTGGCAGCATCTGGCAGCCGTATACTGCAGCTATCTGCAGCTTTTTTAGCTGTATACTGCGAATTGTCGCGAATGCAAGAAAGATCCGCGAGCCGCGGCCGCGGGGCGGTTGCATGCATGGCAGCGCCGGTTGCACGCGGGACCGCGCGCCCCGGGCATTGAATGTCCAACAATCCTGCAATTTGAGATTCGATTATCTCTCGATCTTTCAATGTCCGCTTCGACCATCTAGGACTGGTCCGTAAGACATCTACACAAGCCTGATCTTTACGTATCCACATGTCACCGGCAATGAATCACAGGCAGTGTGAGGGGAAGGAAAGTCTTTTTGCTCTGTGCCTACCAACGCGTATATCTTCCCATTGTTTTGGGTCACCTTTGTTGTTGGGCCGTTGCTGTTTCCGGCTGCTACATACGTTCTCTTGGTGGTTGTCTCCAGATAAGGAGGGAAACACGGAGAGGAGAGGCAAGGTGTTCTTTGGATTTCTCCATTTGCTCGCCACTGCAAGCTTTTGTCCGTTGCTCGAAAGTCGATCTTAGAACTTGGAGGGCCAGTTGGAAGGTCACCTCGACTCCTTTGCTAGCCCCTCCTCCCTTTCAGGAAAGAATGTTCTTGTGGCGGCAGCTCTTTGCTTACTTGCACAGGTCCGGTGCGTTTGTATCTGATGGTTGGAGATCGATCACTCCACGCAGGATTTCTCCGTTTGTTGTTTGGGGTTGTCGGACGTTGATGGTGCACGTGTTCGTTGAGATTGTTCTGCCTTCTGTGGTTCGATTCATCAGTGCTTCTTTTTCTTTGCGTGTGGTTAGAGAACTGAGCCAAGCGAAAGAACGGAGGAATGAGCTGAATAATGGAATGGCAGAAAGACTATCCACATGCCTCTCTCTCTCTCTCTCTCTCTCTCTCCNCACACACACATAAACCCACACGCACACAAATGCGTGCGCGCGCACACATACGCGTATGCAGATGGACAAAGAAAAACAGGAAGAGAAAGAAGGAAAAGGAGAAGAGGGATAGCAAGGAAGAGGAGAAGAAAAGAGGGACGGAAGCGAGGGAAGGAAGGGCGGAAAGAAAGGAGGAGAAAGGAAGAGAAAGAAAAAGAATCGCACGTACACTGTTGCAGGCAAGTTGCTCCCTTTTCTGTAAAATCGGAAGTATCCACAGCAATGTGTGACCGTGCTGTTTGCATTCATTTGGTGGAGGGAAGAATGGATAAGGATGTCGGTGAACGGGTTCATGAGACGGACGGTTGGGAAGATGCATGATTGATGGATAGATTCACAGCTGAAAAGCAGAGAGGGGTTCGGGGTCTTCAGTGGACAGAAGGAAAGCAAGCATTGGTCACTTCTTCTGTCAAACTCAGTCAATTTTAATTCAGCACCCTTCTTTCCTCTTTCTCATTATGTGTGTGTGTGTGTGTGTATGTGTGTGTGTGTATGTGTGTGTATGTGTGTGTGTGTGTGTGTGTGTGTGTGTGTGTGTGTTGTCATTCCTGCAGACAATTGCGAGGAGGATGATCGATGGATGAATTGATTCTGCACGTGCGGGGATCGAGTCGAGAGATCGGGACGGACAGACAGATGGAGAGAGAGTTTCCATCGGCCTCCATCGGCGTGGGTCTCTGTTTCCTTCCATCGATCGGTTGATCGTTTTCCTTCGTCTTGAGGCTGAAGGTGCAGAGTCTACGGGAGCGCTTTTGCAGCTTTGTGGTGGTCGAGGGATCCTGCCTAATGGTGAGTGATTGAGGGCATGGGAACGCTGACCCCCGCTTGAATACATGCACACGCGTTGCTTTTGTGAGATTCGTGAGAGCCCTTGAAAGGAGGGGTGGGGCCGGGTGTCCAGCAATTGTTGTACATGGGGACGAATGTCTGACATGTCTGCACTGAATTGACTGACGGTGTGAACGAACGAACGAACCATCTCCCACCAGACGATCGAGTAAGATCATGGTCTCAGTAATAAAGAGTGCACACGGATGGGAGTGAAGAGATTTGAGAAATCAAATCTCTGCTTTTCTTTTTTCTTCTTTTGTTGTTCTCTTTTGCTTTTGGATGGGAGTGAGGGGGTTTGAGAGATCAGGTCTCTTCTTTTCTTTTTTTGTTGTTTTCTTTTCTTTTTGGATGGGAGTGAGGGGATTTGTGAGATCAAGTCTCTTCTCTTCTTTTCTTTTTTTTTTGTTTTCTTTTCTTTTTGGTTGGGAGTGAGGGGATTTGGGAGATCAAGTCTCTTCTCTTTTCTTTTTTTGTTGCTTTCTTTTCTTTTTGGATGGGAGTGAGGAGATTTGAGAGATTAAATCTCTTTTCTCCTCAT
Source organism: Chromera velia (assembly GCA_018398765.1). Lineage (NCBI taxonomy): Eukaryota > Chromeraceae > Chromera > Chromera velia. The sequence continues at coordinate 3,291 of JAHBMJ010000525.1, read as the reverse complement.
CTTTTCTTGTTTTTGTGTCTTCAAGTTGTTATTTTTTCCCTCCTCATACGCACTCTTGGGAGGCCAGTCTGGTCGGAGACTGATGGATTGAGAAGTTCGATCGACAGGCGCTTGTTGAATTTAAAGGGTGCAGACATACCAGAAGGGAAGGAAACGAAATCCTTTCTGTGAACTCTCGATGGACATGGCAGGCAAACACTCTCTCTTAATTTGATCGGTACAAACTCTTTCGCTTTCTTTCATCCATCCTTCAGTTGATTGCTGTTTGAGTGCCTTTCCGCGGGTGTTGCCTGTAGCGAGTGCATGCATGGAGGGTTGGCTCTTTTTCCTTGAAGGCGCAGTTGACCCGATACCACCAGTGCCCTGTCCCTGCTCCTCACTTCCCTCTCTTCCCGTTCCCTCCCCCTTCTGTTTGTTTATGTTGCTGTGTTTTGATTGCACCGGCTGCAGGAGCATGAGAGAGTGCGGGTGCGTTGATGAGGATTGCGTGACTGAGAGGAGAGGAGCTGGAGGGATCAGGGCATCCGTAAGCAAGTGTCAGTAGTGGGACGAAACCAGATGGGATAAGAGGAGATGAGAGGAGAGGAGAGGTGACGGGCTTCTCCCTGTCGCTTCTTCTTCGGCTTCGTCATGATTATGGTTCTGGCGTTCCTCCACATTTTCAAAGAGAAGGTCAGCCACTCAGCTTGCTCTCTTTGTGCGAGAGGGCGGATGAAAGGAAGAGGTCAAAAGCATGCAGGTGGTGAGCAGAAGAGTGGGCAGCCTGAAGACCAATCAGCGGTGATGAAGGCAGGGAAAAAAGAGGTAGGAGAGGAGGTCAAGCTGCCAATTGGTGCAAGGAAGGGAGGAAGGAAGGAAGGGAGGGAAGGAGGAAAAATGGGGGGAACGAAACCGGAAAGGAGAAAGAAAAAGAGAAAGCAGAAGGAGAAAGACAAGAGAGAAAGAAGGAAAGAAAAAAGCAAGGAAGGGATAGAGCGAAAGAAGGAAAGAAAGAGAGAAAAGGGGAAAGAAAAAAGGTTCGAGACGGTCTCCATTCCCCCTCCACACCTCTCTCTCTCACGCGCGAACATACACGCGGGCACACATACGCACGTACACACACACACACACACACACACACACACGCACGCACGCACGCACGCACACATACACACACGCGCGCGCGCAGAAGGACAAAGAAGAATAGGAAGAGAAAGAAGGAGGGGAGAAAAAGGGACAGGAAGGAAGGTCTGTTTGTCTGTCTGTCCGCCCTTTTTTTTTCATTCTCACGCAGCCATGCATGATCGCTGGGTCGATGTCTGGATTCCTCAAACCAACGTGTCACCAATCTCCATCGGACCATCCCGCCCTATATCCTCTTGTTCCCTTAAGTTCCTTCCACTCATTTACTTCCTTTACCGCCAAGCACCTCCCCCCAACGTCTATTTCGACTGCATGCACCTATCTTCGAATCGACCAAGCGGATTGACGGACTATGCAGGTGTGCGCGGACTGTCGAGGCTTCAATCCAGCTGCCCCCCTCGTTCCTGTGGCTTACCTCTTGTCTCGGACGCGGACAACGTGTGGGAGGAGACGGGGGAGACGGCTGAGCGGATTTGAGAAGTAGCGGCTCGTTCGGTTGGGGTTGGGGGAGAAGCAGAATCGGGAGAAGAGATCGAGCTGGCGAATAGGAGATAGTCTCTGAAAGAGAGAGAGAGAGAAAAAGAGAGATCAGGGACGTTTGAGGAATTTAATGCACAGAGGGCGAAATCAGCAATCGTTTAACGCGAGAACGCTTGTCTTACGGCTGAGGTATAGAAAAGGTAAGTTGATTCACATACAACGAACATACCCGCCTCAGCGGCTACCCACGTTGACACATCACCTGCCGCCATGCAATACAGTGAGGGGGGTCTCTAGGCGTAGCTAGGCGTCAGATATTTATAGAGAAAGAATTTGAAAAATCTAGAGAAAAATCGAGAGGGGAAAAAAAAATGGACGATTTAAGTTAGGTTTTTTCTTTAAAATTTTTATTTTTTTCTTTTCTGCTTCCACAAGAGTCGTACAACAGCCACTACACTGGAACTATAGTGTCTCACAATGAACATTTCTAGAACCCTAGCTAGAACTTTTTGTGTCACAATGATTTGTGACACAACTTTGAATAATTATGATTTTAAGAACTTTTGACTGATTCAATTAAATCATACTTATATATAAAAAAAATAGTTGTAGATTCATTGATTGATTGATTGATTAATTGATATATTCCACCCTAGGGCCTTCCCACTATGTCTATCTGTCGCCAGAGCTAGCAGGGCGGGGATGCGTGTTTATGGTGTTTGGCGCGGCCTAGGGCGCGGCTTAACCCATGTCATGGGGTACGTTGTCCGTGAGTGGGTGAGTGAGGGAGTGAGGTAAGTCAGTGAGTGAGTGAGTGAGTCTAAGAGTGAGTGACTGAGATGAGTGGGTCAGGGGTGAGTGAGTGGGTGAGTGAAGGAGTAAGGTAAATCAGTGAGTGAGTGAGTGAGTAAGTCACTGTGAGTGAGTGAGTGCATGAGAGAGTGAGTAAGATGGGTGAATGAGTGAGTGAGTGAGTAAATGAGGGTGACTGAGTGAGTGACTGAGTTTGTGAGTGAGTGAGTCGGTGAGTGACTGAGTAAGTGAGTGAGTGAGTGAATGAGTGACGTGAGTGACTCAGTAAGGTGAGTGCCAGGGTGAGTGAATGTAGAAAAACACTGCGGCAGTCTAAACTTTAATGACTGTGAAGACTTTAAGTCACTTTGAAAGTCTAGGATCACTTGAATTGAAGTTTTTGTCTAATAATTTCATCACACGCAAGTTATCCTAACTATATTTCATCACACTTATTGTTATACAATTATTTGTGTCACTAGTACTAGTATTATAGTAGTATATAGGGTATTATGTCATAATTTAAATTGTGTCACACTATAGTTTCACTGTAATAGCCACACAACTGGTGAACAACCTAGTTAACAATACTACCCTATAAAACTTTTAGTAAATATGACTAAATATTATAAAATATTATAAAAAATTCATATTTTAGTCATATTTTACTTTTTTTTTATGAGTTTATATTTTTTTCTATATATTGTACATGGACAAACAAAAAATCCTACACAAGTCTATAAATACTCAGAAGTTGAATCAACTGACTCCCATTCATTCAATCAATATATTTTACAAGAAAAAAAATGATGAAAAAAAACTAGTGAATAGATAATATCATTTTTATGAAATTCTATCTTATTTTAACCATGATAATGAGGAGGGGGATGACCTTTT
>JAHBMJ010000524.1:19535-42035 GCA_018398765.1 Chromera velia | reverse complement strand
TGGTGAGGGTGCCATCGCGAAGGTGGAGCATGCAGTTGAAGACGCAGGGAAGAAGGTTTTCACTGCCGTCAGGAATCCGGTCCAAACCATCACGGGAGGAGGAGGCGGATTCATCCAACAGACTCAGCAGCTCACCAAGGGTGTGCCCATCACGATCAAAACGGAGAGACAAAAATTCGCAGAATGCCCAGAGAAAACGATCAATCCACCCGCCCCAGCCCAGGGAGCAAAGGAGAAGGTTAACAAGGATGTATTCCCAGACATGTCAGTACCTTTAGAGAAGACGTACCGCGTGTACTGTTTATTGCACAGTAACACAACACGATGATTCGAAACGTGTGCTCACAACAGTGAATAAACACTCTGTCAGTCAACGTTCTCTAACCTCCGTCCCTCTTTTTCCCTTTTCGTTTCCTCCCTCTCCGCCCCTTCCTGGACAGCCCCATCGGCGCAAGCACAAGAAGAAATTTCGATGCATAGCAATGGGACGTAAGGTTGGTCGCAGGGAGGTGTGTCTTTGATGTTTTTGAAAAATGCTCTCTCCCCCCCCCCCCCCCCCCCCCCCCCCCCCCTCCCCTCCCCGCTCTCTCTCTCGCTCTCTCCCCTTTGCGTGCGAATGCCTGCCGCAGCCTCCCCTCATATGGCGAAGACGGAGACCAGGAATACAGCCAATGCTGCTGCACAACACACAAAGGAAGTCGCACGGACCTCTGTTGCCAGTAAGTCAATCAACAGAATTAATTCATTTCCCTGATTTCCTGCTTGCTTGCTTCAATGTGAACTTCTTTTCTTGTTCCATTCTTCCTCTTCCTTTGCTTCTTTCTCGCTCTTTTTCTTTCTTCCTTCCTTCCTGCCTTTCTTCCCTTCTTTTATTCTTTGTTTCCCTCCTTCCCTCCTTCCTTCCTGCCTTCCTTTCTTACTTCCTTTCTTCTTTCCTTTTTCCCTTCATTCCGATGTGCCTGGCTCTGTGTCTAAGAGAGCGAGATGGTTTGAGGGAGCGACGGCTTTTCTCCCTTAGTCAATCGCATATGGCCAGCTAGAGTTTCACGGCAGCCCGAAATGCTCCGCGACTTTGTTCGCCCACTTCTCACAAGAAGCAATACACATTTGTTCCGTGCTGCAGCAACCCAGCAAAATACGATATGTGCCCGTCGGGGGCCGAGAGAATGCTTCGGTCAAAGTGGGGGAAGCGATGTCACGCCCGGGGGTTTGACCACTTCACATGCCCCGACATGTGCTGTTGCCGATTCACACCCACGGGAGAACTAGAGTGCCAAGACTCTCACAAGTCAGCAGCTTGGTCTGGCATGCGTGTTCTGCAGAATATGGGCTCCTTTGCATCCATGGGCAGTGTTCTGTTGTCAGGCACTGCATCGTTCAGTCTCGTTTTGATACGCACAAGTTGTATCCATGGACGTGCAGGAATGGCTGAGCACGCTGCATGCATGTGTGGGCGTGATGAAAGGCATGCAGGGTCGTTAGAATGATTTTCAGGTTTTCCTCTGGCTTCCTTGCAATTTGTCACGAAAACTCTTCCACCGTCCCAGGGCGAATGAATAAAATGGATGAGGAACGACAGGCCGCCCGATAGGGCACGATCGACCGCATGGGCAAAGATTGTGCCATGTCCACTTCTTGTCTGTCCTTTTCTTTGTCCCTCTCTCTCTCTGTGCGTGGTGTGTGTGTGTGTGTGTGTGTGTGTGTGTGTGTGTGTGAGAGAGAGAGAGAGAGAGAGAGCGCGCGAGCGAGCGAGAGAGAGAGAGAGAGAGAGAGAGAGAGAGAGATGGATGGGCAGGTACACGTTGATAAACGAACGCAGAACATCGTTCGGAAAGGGTGTCTGTGGACATGGATGGCACCAGGAGAGCTTCGACAAGTGCCTCGGGAAACCTGGCGGTATTCCCAGTGGAGATCAGTGGCCTCTCTATCATGACCCCCCCCTCCAAACAAGAGATATGCAGCCACACAAATGGCTGAGTAAGAGAGACGCCCGTCAACTTCATTGCGCGTCAACAAGATTCGGAAGGTCTGGCGTAAGGGAAAACGTCATTAGACGAAATAATAAGGAAATAAAGGTGTCTTCTTCCAGTTTTTCACACGGCTGTCTCGTCCATCTCCTAACACCTACGTTGGGGGCCAAAACCAGAGTAAGAAATGTTAATTACAATGAGAAGATCGGTTGCTCCACAAAAAAAAATGTTACAAATTGAATGGCCGATCTTTTGCCGGTTCTTTTCCCTGAAAAAAAAAGAAACGATCGATAGAACCATACTTGTAGATAGAATTATTATCGAAAACATGTTGACGAAGAAGAATAATAATAAATAAAAAAAAGAATAAAATAATATTCTTTGATTGACAATGATTGTAATCATCATATCCAAGTTTTAAAAAATATATACTTAAAGACAATTTAATGTACGTGTACGTAGATATGTACAAGATGATCTTGAAATAAAGTTGATATACTTTTTAATCTACAAAAACTTTATAAAATTTTGAATCTTTTAGATATTGAATAATTTATTGAATAACTAGTAAAGTTTTGAATTTGTATTTGTTTTACTTTATTTTTATTTATTCTCTGAATCTTTAAAGTCATTAGAAGTCGCTGTGCTCTATTATTAATTCTAGTAAGCTCGATCCACAAAATGGATTTCTATTACTGAATCAGCAGCCCTTAAACATGTAACCATATTAAACCACATGTGAAGATTTGATGTACTATGTTACACTATATTTAAATGGCTCAAAATTTGGGCTGGAAAGTGAACTTAAGTTTGGCTTCAAAGTCTCAGAAGAGCTTGAGTTGTGTTAAGTGCCCCCCCGGTGAACTTTTCTGGGACATAAGAGTACGTGCGTGACGGTGCGTCAGTTTTAATCAGTTTTTAATAATAAAAAAAAAAAACTGTTTGCATTATGAATGTACATGAGTGGTCTGTGCATGCGCAAAGTGGCTCTCAGTAGAGTTTTGTAAGTGCCGTCCAGCAGCTCGGGGTCCAGCTTTGCTTTCCGGGCCATTCTAAGTGAGTTGGTGTGAATGTAGGGTCTGTATGCGCTGAGGTGTGTTGACAATGTGGTGTGTAGAGAGAGACGAGCGGCTTGCCCATATCATGCCGCTGGCCGCGAGGGCCCACAACGCCAGCGGTACGCACGGATAAGCAATTAATCGATCTGCATGCATGTGTGCTTCAAATAGACACGATTGTCTTCATAAGAAACGGCACGACCCTTCATAAACCAAACAGACTGCTAGACAAACGACAAACACTTCTTTTATAGTGATCTGTGTGAAGAGATTCATTGGAGTGAGAAGCTAAGCAAAGCTTACTTTCTAAGCTGCATAACACCTGTGGCGCGCCCATGCATGCAGCCGCGGGCCCCTCCACCCATGCAAGCGCGAGACGTACGTACGGTGCACGCGCGGTCTGAGTTAAGACAAATGAAGACAATCTCCTGAGTCTCCTCTCGATCAAGTCGCAGATTCAATGGGTATGTATGAGCACGACTATGACAAATCACATGACATGCGGACAGAAAATCGAATGCTCGCTGCCTGGCCTTGCATGGTGTCGTCTACTGGTACAGGCTTTGACGTGATTGTCCTGGCGTGTTCAACTGCAACAACGTGAATCCGAGTTGGGGACAGAAGAAGTCCTTTACTCACTGGGGAGAATGCGACCGCAGTTCCCCCGGCTTCCCTCATCCTCCCTTTCTTTCTCTTTCCCCCCTCGTCACGGCAACTTTCTTCCCGACGATCCTGAGAAGTCTTCTGAGATCTGTGATGCACCGTGTGATGTGGAGGAGGGAAGAGGTCACGACAGACTCCCCGTGCTCGAGGAGACGGCGGAGACGGCTGAAAGACTTGGAAGTCTTGAAAGTCGGGACTCTTTAAGATGCCCCGCTCCCCCTGGCCGTGGAATTGATGGTCCCCTTGGACCCGCCAGTAGCCGAGGCGATGGTCTTGGTGTCCCTGTCTGTCCGGATACTTCTGCTTCTGGCAGAAGAGACGGAAGTGTGAGTAGTTGGGAGACTGAGAGGGGGCGTGGGGCTGTCCCGAAGGAGGGGGGCCTTCTGTCTGCTTGCGCGACTTGTGAGGAAGGGGAATTGGAAGAGATCTCCGAAGGCGACGTGGCAGGTCCGTTTCGGTTGCACTGCATGAGAGGGGAACGGCTTGGAGGGCAATGGGGGGGCCTTTGCCCGACAAGGCCCGTGATGAAGGAAGTATGCGTCTGAATTGATGCAGGCATTGATGAATGGGCGACTGAATGATGGGAGAGAGAGAAAGAGGGGGAGAGGGAGAGAGAGAGAGAGAGAGAGAGAGAGAGAGAGAGAGAGAGAGAGAGATCTTCTCTGTCCACGTGTCTGTTGTTTCCCCTCCTTCGCTCCTCTCTCTAGTACCCTCTGCATGACCTCATTGGCCCGTGCACGGCACACAATTTGTCTGTGCAAATGTACCTACTGTTTTCCCCTGTCGTTTGAGCATTACTATCGCAGCACACAAACAGACAGTCGTGTTCCCGTTCTTTCCCTCTGTTTGCTTGCAGGTGTGGAGGGAGAAGAACACTGTCGGGAAAGCAGCGGAAAGCAGACAGAGAGCTCTAAAGATCCGGTTGAGAAGAAGGAGAGAGGCACAGGGACTGAGCGCTTCTGCCTCCGTGTCAGACTACACCCTTGTGGGTACAGGAGGAGAAGAGAGAGAGAAAGAGAAAGACAGGGGGGGGGAGTTGTGGAAGAGGAAAGAGAAAGAGGGGGTTGGTTCCTGACTTTATACTTGGACTCAACTCTTCGTCGCACAAGTCTTCTCTTCTCCCTTTCCTTTGCCCTTCATTTATCTGCCTTCTCCTCAGTGCTGCTGAGGTTTAATGAGATGCCTCTGGTCGTGATCATACTCTGGATTTCTGCCTTGGGTGTTTGGGTTGTACGACAAGTTTGGAGTTTGGTGGATTGTGGGAATACGTACGTTCGAGAATTATCGACCTTTCGGGGAATTGCTGAGTTTGTGTTTTATGCTTTGTGTTTCGTGTGCCCTCCCGTGATGGGCTTTGTGGCTGCTTCGTTTTTTTCATTTCATCTTTCTGCTACCGGTGAGTTGTTCACCGAACTGAAGCAGGATCAGGTGAGATACACCATCTTTTTTTTCGAGCTGCTGACACAGGCACCTGTGCTGCAGCTGTATGCTCTTCTCTTCCCTCCATCCACAAAGACGAGCCAGAATCTGACGTTGGCAGGTTCGTGTTTGTCTGCACTTTCCATGAGTGCCTCGTGGGCTGCGGGTCTCTTTTTCCGCAACCGTCACTCTGACCGTGTGCCCACTGTTCGTCTTGCATTGAACGTGATGTGGTTTTGGTTCCTCGGGATTCTCTTTGCCTGGAGGTCGTTCCCTCGCACGTTCTCTGCTGCTGAGGTAGAAGAACAGAAAGGACCGGGGGACAGGAGAAGAGCAATGGACCCTTGCAGTGCCTTCACGTGGGGTCGGGGGGCTTTGGAGGATGTCCCTCGTTTTATGGGGTTTCCTTGTGAAGTAGAGGGGTACCGAGAGGAGTCTGTGGTCCTTTCAGATAGAAGGGAAAAGATGGATAGTTCTCGTGGGAGACGACATAGATGGACGGCAGAGACGGTGGACAGTGCGGGGCATGGGGAGGAGCTACGAGAAACGTCGAGTGGGGGGAAGAGACGTTTAGCTCGGTCTGCTGTCGGTCGTGTCTCCTCTCTTCTTTTAGTCCTGGATGGACCGTTGGAAGAAAGGAGGCGAGAGAGAACTCTGCTGTTAGGAGGGGTGTCTGTTGTTGTCTTTGACCTCGTGTCGCATGCGGCCGTTGCGGGGGTAATGTTCCGTTTGTCGAAAGATCTGGGGAGTTTAAGGTTTTATTGGTTTGGTCTCACTGTGGCATTTCTTACCTTGTTGGATGTTGCGAATTTTTGGCTTGTACGGGAGGATTTAGTTGTGCAATTCATGAGAGTCAGGCCGTGGGAGCGTTTGTGGCGTATCCGTCTCGCTGCATTTTGCCTTTCTCTGTCTGAGATTGTGATTTTGATTCTGACGTCTCTGACTTTGAGCAGTTACAAGGGAGGAGCGACCCTTGTGATTTCCATCGTCTTCACTGTGTTGGGAGTGTTGTGGAAATTTGGGTGTTTTGTCTGCACGTCTCCTTGCTGCTTTGTAGAGCAAAAAGGGAGTCCGTCTCTGGATGAAATGGAAAGAGGAGATGGCAATGAAGAGAGGAAAGAGTCAAACGCTCGTGCGCCTCCATCATGGTAGTGCTGCCATACTATTTGATTATTTATTATTACGTTGTTGATGCCGGGGTCCAGAATCTGCATGCTCACATCTGATGGACGCATTCATTGCAGACTCAGACTGGGAAACGCGAATTGTCCAGTCCACTGTCAACGTAACATCAGTCTTGACGTTTCAAGTTATCTTTGCGGTCCACATCCGAGCGGGCACATCGTGTTTGATTATTTCTAGGATTATTTAGGGGTGCGAAGCTTGCAACAATATGTGTGCTCACCGGTTTTAACTACCTTAATCTGGGCCCTAGCCTAGGCCTTAATTCATTCATTCATTCATTTATTCATTCATTCATTTATTCATCCATTCATTCATTTATCCATTCATTCATATTTTAAACTGTCAGACCGGATCGTCTCGGGGCCCCCCCCCCGGGGGCAGCTCAGCTCTGCTAAGATTAGCCGAGAGGCCCTAAGATCGCACGCACTCGCATAACGCATTTTTTTCAATTTTGGGGGGGGGGTTCAGTGTCTGTCTGTTTGTTTATCTGTCACGGTGTCACCCTAATTCCAAAATATGCCCCTTAAGCAACTCGCACGGAGTTATAATCGTATTTAAACGCGATCCGCGCTCGTACATCAGGATACGTGCCCCTCAAGTAACTTGTACAGAGTTGCATGTATTATATTCATGCACATACGGTCCCAGAAAGCACATTTTGCGTGCGTTACCGTGGCCTCCACTGGTCACTTGCCTATGTAGGTAAGACATGCTTAAGCCCCTGATAGTTTGTAACAATGAAATTATAGCCGACCCCCTAAATGGCCCCCCAAGGCACTCACTGTGACGTGTATGCCCGACGTGGTGCGAGCATCAGCGAGCGCTGTTCCATTATAGTTTAGACTCTTAGAAATATATAAAGAAAGATAAAGAAAGTCACTAACACTTTTAGTTAAAAAGTAAAGAACGGATGACTTTATGTAATGAAATAAATTGATAAAACCAGCTGGTAGAAATAAAACATAAAGAGGAAGAATCGAAAATAAAGAAAGTAGTAAATTTATTTAGAAAAATTTTAGGAATAGTTGTTTTTAGAAATAAAGAAGAAATAAGATTAGAAAAAGAAATGAATTAAATACATTGATTTATAATAATATCAAAATGAATAAATACAGAAATTGCAGGAACGGGGTTCATACGATCGAGTTTAAGCTTAAGTAGGGTACGTTAGACACAGAAAGTGTCACAACGACTACAGCTGTATGGAGACTAGTTTAAAAGATGATTAAGGCCGCTAGATCAGGCGTCTAGAAAATCGAACACGTCCGGAAAATCGGACGTGTCCGGAAAACCAGACATGTCATGAAAATCAGACATGTCCAGAAAATCGGACGAACATATCTAACAGAAAAATCTGAAAAATCAGATTGAAACGAAAAAGCAAAATTGAAGTGCGATTTAGGAATTTGGATTACAAGCTAGTCGGAGGATTCTCTCGGAACCTTAGATTCGATTCTCGCTCTGAACTTGAACTTCTAACTTGGAAGAATCTGAACCCGGTCTAAAATCGAACTCGGTCTTGTACCTTCTTACACCAACAACTTCAATCAATCGGCTCTCTGTGAGAGTTTATTCTAGGCCCTTTGGCACCCGTTTCCTTCTAGTCTTACCTGGCTGCCTGGCTCAGACACGAAGTCTGACCAGCGCAGTTCACGTGGTGACTTGCCGCGAGAGTTGAACACAACCTGCAAAGAGCGAAACTAGCTGGAGACCAATCGAGTCTCTCAGCACAGACACTTGGAAGATTTCCATTCAGGCAACTTCAGAAACTCTCTTCCTTGCCGGGACCTCCAACAAGAGACCGAGAGAGAAGGTCAAACTAGAGGTCGAACTGTACGGCCGACCACTCCTCTTCAGGAACCGACACCAAAGAGTTCTCTTCATCCAAGCACACCTACAAGCGCTGGATCTGGCAGTTCCTTCTGCCACTCGCTGGAGACCTTTCAGAAGAGACTTCACCTGTGTGCGGGCAGCTGTCACTCCTTTGGACCCTGCTGTCCCCAGACTTCCTTTTCTTCCTTCTCAACTCCATCCATATCGGCACGCTTTCACACCCAGCTTCTGGTACGCTCTAATGCCTTCGTCAACCACAAAGAGCCCCTCGAGTTGAGAGGACCGTCACCCTTGACTTAGAAAAAAATCATATCAAAACGGAGCAAACCGCGAAGCGCTGCTGAATTTTCGTTTTCTTCCGTCTTCTGTCCTTTGAGAAAGACACCCAAACAAAACCAGAGCAAACCGCGAAGCGCTGTTCATTTTTCTTTGTTTCTCTCTTTTCTATCCCAGCCTTAGTACCATGTGGAGCTTGCGCTCCCGAGACAGACATTGGTGAAACAATACAGAATTAAGAGGAAAGGTTAAGACTCTCGCCAAAGATGATTGACTGACCTTCACGCGCTGAATCCAAATAGCGCGGGGTCAATTGCTTCCTTGGGTCCACGCACGTGACTCCTCCCCCGCCGCGCGGTGGAATGCCGGGGCACACGCAACCAAATTATCATGAGACGCCGCGTGACCGAAAATGACTGACCTTTTTGGTCAAGCCAGCAGTTCTTTCCCGAATCGAACAGCAACCTCTGCACTCGCAGATGAAACTCCTCCCCACAAACCCTCTAAGAAAAACAATAGCAGTCTCGTACAGGCACGAGCGCCTCTGTGGGGGTCGACATCCCTCTGAGAATCAGCCCTCTCTGCAAACTGAAACAACGGATGGAGCGACCATTGAATCGGAACTGTGGAACTTCTGAACCTCGCTGGAGCTTGGACCTCTTGCTAGCTGGCGACGATGGAGCAAGCCTTAGGAGGCTCAGGATAAGTTGCTTGTGTATCGATAAAGAAACCTTTTGTTGGGGAATGGAAGATTGGGTGAAAAAGGTGTGTGTGAAGTAAGACTTAGTATGTGGTGGGATGATACACATGCATGCCAGACTCGAGACAACTGTGTGCACACAAAAAAAAATAAACAGACCAATCGTATGCATGGACTGGCCGCCATAACACACACCCATTCACTGTGGTTGGCACCTCGGTGCGATTGACCTCTTGCATCTGAAACGGACGATGCGAAAGGTATGGGCATTCAGCAGAAGGCTGAGTGTGCCACGGCCCAACAACCACTCTTGGTTGCTCAATGAAGTCGTCGGGATTTCTCTCTGAGAGAGCAGAGCTGAAAGAGTTCTTTCTGGTGTGAACTGTGACGCTTTCTGATGCTGACAAGACTGGATCTTTCGATCTCGAAGTCGAGCCGGGGTGTTGAGATCCATCAGATGTACAAGATGCACAAGGCGCAGTGCTGGGCCAATCTGATACCCCCGAGGGAACGGCAGGCCTGACCTTTGAAAGACGAAGTGTGATCAAAAGTGTGACCAAATGTGACTGCTGCCGCGTGGCCGGGCTCCTTCCGTGGTCGGTAAGCCCCGGTCGCACCGTTCCTCTCGACAGAAAGTGAAAAGGTGTCACTGAAAGGATTGGACGCAGATATACGCAGACGATTGCCGATCATGAAGCGAATGATCGAGCTTCCAAAGCAATGCACCTCAAGGAGTGAGGTCAAAATAAAGGTTTAGAGGATGCACTGATGAATCAGTATAATAGAAGCAAAGAAACTGAGTTAAAGGAAGGTCTTGGGAATGAAGTGTTCGCTGTTGACTGTGTGTGAGAATTTGAACATTGTTGAGAAACACTGAATCCACAAGACACCACCCAGTCACGGTGACTGCATACAAAGGCGAAATATCTATTCTTGTCTCTTTTGGAAGCTTTCGCTCCATTTTGATTGGCTGATGGCTGGCTGGTAAAAGAAATGAAAATTAAGTAGGCGCCAACGTGTAGATTAGGATAGCAAGGACCTTGCGTGGGTCCTTATGGAACTTCGTCGACGAGCATACTGGAAAGACTTAGTGAAGACATCTGCGGATCCTTCCTATGCCTAGAGAGGGGCAGTGCCACACAAGAACTCGGTACAACTTCGCTGGATAGAAGACGTGTGGAATTGCCTTTGTATAAGAGAGGGGCACGTACTAAGGGCAGAAAAATGATAGAAGAAGAACTTTTTTTTTTTTTTTTTCTTTCTACTGCTGTTTTGCTCCGCTGTCAAATTGTTTTCTGCTCTCTTTTCTGACATCAAATCTGATTGGTTTCTTTTGTTGATGAAGGATAATCTGGCACTTTGACATGCTGCGATAAGCTATGGCCCTTTCCCTCAACAGTTCTCTTCGTTGCCTTACAGTGGTCCTTCCTTAATGTTCCTTTGAATTTTCCCTAAAAAATAAAACGACAAAAGGAAAGAAGAATGTTAAAAAAGGGGGACAGTCACTGTATTCTGCGTGACTGTTCTTTCAACTTCGTTATGTTCCGTTCGTTCCACTTTGTTGCATGGCAGGATTTATGTAATGAATCGCTCATTTTGAATGCTGAATGATTGCTTACTGAATTGCTCACCATTCAGTCTACGGAAATCGCTCAAGTCATTCCTGCTCCTCAGACCAGGTTATCACTTATTTATAATCAAACCGCCGGGGACTGCGGCCTTAAGAAAGGGGGACGTGTTCCGTTGTAGTTTAGACTCTTAAAAATATAGTTAATATACAAAGAAAGATAAAGAAAGTCACTAACACTTTTAGTTAAAAAGTAAAGAATGGATGGCTTTATGTAATGAAATAAATTGATAAAACCAGCTGGTAGAAATAAAACATAAAGAGAAAGAATCAAAAATAAAGAAAGTAATAAATTTATTTAGAAAAATTTTAGGAATAGTTGTTTTTAGAAATAAAGAAGAAATAAGATTAGAAAAAGAAATGAATTAAATACATTGATTTATAATAATATCAAAATGAATAAATACAGAAATTGCAGGAACGGGGTTCATACGATCGAGTTTAAGCTTACGTGGGGTACGTTAGACACAGAAAGTGTTACAACAACTACAGCTGCATGGAGACTAGTTTGAAAGATGATCAAAGCCGCTGGATCAGGCGTTTGGAAAATCGGATGCATCCAGAAAATCGGACGAACATATCTAACAGAAAAATCCGAAAAATCAGATTGAAACGAAAAAGCAAAATTGAAGTGCGATTTAGGAATTTGGATTACAAGCTAGTCGGAGGATTCTCTCGGAACCTTAGATTCGATTCTCGCTCTAAACTTGAACTTCTAACTTAGAAAAATCTGAACCCGGTCTAAAATCGAACTCGGTCTTATACCTTCTTGCACCAACAACTTCAATCAATCGGCTCTCTGTGAGTGTTCATTCTAGGCCCTTTGGCGCCCGTTTCCTTCTAGTCTTACCTGGCTGCCTGGCTCAGACATGAAGTCCAACCAGCGCAGTTCAGCGCTCCGCCTTTGCGTGCCGAATGTGATGGAACCGGCCCGTGTGTGTGTCGTTCTGGGGCCGCGATCGATCAAAGTAAGCGCGCGCATCATTACATGTGATTTAGCCACATGAATCAACAGTCGCCTTTCTGTCGCATGAGAGTCAGACTGACAGAAACAGAATGAACGAGGGAATAACAACAAACGTCTCGCATGACAGATCTTCCATCTGACTAACTGTCTCTATCTCGATGAGCCCTCATCTGCCAACATATAGCTAGCCGCTACACTCACGCAACTAGTTGGGTGTATCCCGTTATTATAAGTCTATTTATAAGTTTAACTCTAGCTATATTATTCAAATGTTTAAGTTATACAAACATTGAATAGAGTTATTAGTAGAGTTAGCATTAATTCAAATTAAGTTCTTTATAGAAACGAGTAGTTACGAGTTATAGGTGTTACGGCAAGCTCCACCGAAATTAGTTCACCGTGTGCACAAATCGGACTAGTGGGTGAAGGGGCAGCGCTGGGCAATCAGTAGAGCCAGTGCTTGAGAAAGCGCGGGCACAAGGGTTAGACGTCAGGCCGTCCGCTATGGCGTCACCCACGCCCTGAGGTTTCATGAAAAAAGAATTAATTCGGAAATACAGAAGCATGCATGTATGCAAGTCAATGCATGGAAAGAATAAGATTGATTAAGATTGAAACAAAACAATACGAAAGGAACAAGGAGGTCTGATGGACAGATTCCTCCACGTACGTTAAGCTTGATAAGTGAAGTCGTATGGTAAGTCCTCACTTTAGTTCCTAAGAGCGTGACAAGTGGTAGCTAGAGCTCTCCGCTTCTCGGAGACCTCTAATTAAACAACAGTCATCCGTCTCTGCATGTATTGAAAGATGGACTTCAGCAAGCTGGAAAACACAAAGAAGCTTCAGCCTTGCTGTGCAGTATACAAGCCGAAAGTGCACCCAAAGGCACTTGAAGGCGATGATCCAGCTGTCTGGATTCGGAACTTTATGGAACAGACAGGGGGAACGGTTCTGGATCTCGATGATGCAACGACCATCGGATATTTTGGTCGTCATCTCTCAGGAGAGGCTTTGCGCTGGTGGCTGGATCTCAAGGCAACAGGGACTGTGAAGACGAGAAGAGAACTCCAGGATGCTTTCCTCGAGAGCCAGGGTCCAAAGGAAGTCGAATGTTTGGCGGCGTGGAAGACCATCGCACGGCCACGCCCTCACCACTACACGGACTGGGAGAATTTCTAGCAAGCCTTCATATCCCAGTACAGGGTCGCTCAACCACTGGCAGACAAGGAGGAAATGATCCCACTTTTCATGGCGATTCTTCTGGAGGAAGTAAATGAAGAGCTCATGAAGAAGGGGGACATCTCAGATTTCACCGAACTCTCAAAAACGGCCCAGCACTACTACGAGCTGAACAACCCAAAGTATGCATCCACGAACCCTGTAAATGCATACGGGGTTCCCTCTACAGCCCCTCAGCCGAACAAAGCGACCCCAATCCCTCCCATTGCTGCTGTCAATGCAGGAGCATACCCTGACCTCTCCCGTGTTCTTTCACAGCTTCAAGGCCAAGTCGCAGCTCTCCAGTCTCAGGTTGACAGATCGAACAGCCCGGGGCAACGGAGGAGGCAGAGGCCGAGGGAACAGCAACAGGGGAGGCCACTGGCAGGGAAACAGGCAGCAGAATGGAGGGCAGAATGGGGGTAGCGGAGGCGGCTTATCTGATGGAGTGAAGTGTCGGGTCTACAACGGCCCTCACTTCGTAGCTGAGTGCACAGATCCTTGGGCAGAGGGTTGGAGAATGTGCCAGGGCTTCTACAAGAACAGAGGGGGCTCGTCAAACAGGAGGGGCAGGCGTGGCTGAAGGCCCCACGTCCTGTCCATCCTTCCGGGTCTTCAGTCGAGAGTGAAGAGAAGACACGTGACCTGCCGGCAATGACCAGCAGTGAATCCTGTCCTGTGAGTGCAATTCATAATACAGGGCAGTGCATCACTCAAATATGTGTCAGTGGGAATGTGAATGACAAAGGCGTATATATCCCTGCATGTCTTGATACATGTGCAGGTCTCGGATTGAGCAGTGAGGCGTTTGCACGAAAATGTGGGTGTGAAATTCGGGAGACGAAATTTGACTTGATGTCGTATGGAGGAGCCAATGTGGAGGTGGTGGGGGAGACGACGCTTTTCCTCTCCCATCCCCAATCAACTCTTCCTGCACTCCCGTGGGACATTCTCATCACTCGGGGGAGCGACATCGAGCTTCTGTTGGGCTTGGATTTCCTGTCTAACAAGAAGGATGTCACATTCGACCTGAAGAACAACAGAATGATCTACTCGCACTTTCCAGTCTTCCCTCTCTCTTCCACAATCTCACTTCAGCAGCAGCCTGTCTCTATTGTGCAGCATTCCTCTATCCCGCCTAGGCGAGCGGAGGTGGAGATCGTTTGTTTAGTGAGTGGGTTTGAGTCAGGGGCAGAAATCCACATTGAAAAGAAATGGCAGCAGGAGAATGGGAAATTCCAGCTGGCCGTCCTTGATCAAGTGCTGAAGATAGAAGGAAGAGGAGTTGTGAAGATAAGAGTTTCCAACTTTGGGGAGGAAGAATGCACTCTGGGAGCCGGACAGGAGATAGCCAAGGCAATCTCCGTCGAGAATTCGAGAGAACAAGCAGTGGCGGCTCTCTGGGCAGATGCATGGCATGCAGGTCGACAAAGCGAACTCGAGAAGAAGTATAAGGAAACGAACGGACAATGGAAGAGGATGAAGGATGAGATGCTGGGCAATAGGTACGCTTGGAGAGCAGCTTGGAGATCCTTCCAAGCTGTATGTGCGATCAAAAGCTCATCGAGCTCACCAAGCTCTCACAGCTCAAACAAACGGACACCGGCAGAAATGGAAAGGGAACGGGCAGAGAGAAAGAGGGAAAGGCTGACAGGAGGACCTGAAGGCAGGTCCTTGCCTGAAGTCTCCAAAAGAGCCAAGATTGATCATCTCTCTTCAAAACAACAAAAACAACTCGCAGAGGTAATTGATTCGTTCCCTGATGCTTAGTCTCAGCATCGCTTTGATTTGGGAAGGCTGCAGGTGGATGGAAAAGAGATCGTGCACGAAGTGCACACGATGGGACCACCTATTTGGTAGTACCACGACAGAGTCGCCTACAGCCAGAGAGAGATGCTGAGGGAGGAATTGAAGCAGATGGAGGAAGCACGGCTGATTGAACCCTCGTCCTCCATATGGGCGACTCCGATGGTGTTAGTCCCTAAACCTGATGGAACAATCCGCTTTTGTCTCGACTTTCGGAAGCTGAATGCAGCCACGCAGAAAGACGGGTTCCCAATGCCTCGCATCGACGAGGTAGTTCACCTGGTGGAGGGGGCTTCAGTTTTCACTGTCTTGGACGTGTTTTCAAGATTCTGGCAGATCGGGATGAGAGAACAAGACAAAGAAAAGACAGCATTCGTTACACCATTCGGGCTGTATCAGTTCAAAATCATGGCTCAAGGACTAATCAATGCACCATTAACATTTCAGCGAGCCATGCAACTGGTGCTGTCAGGGCTTCCCCGTGAGCTTGCGCTCGTGTACATCGACGACCTGATCGTATTCTCAAAAGACTTCGACTCGCATCTGGAGGATCTTCGGACCCTCTTAGACCGAGTGCAGAAGTGCGGTCTCAAACTGAAGGTGGAGAAGGCACAGTTTGCTCTGTTAGAGGTAAAGTATTTGGGTTTTCTCTTGTCTGCAGATGGGGTCAGACCAGACCTAGTAAAGCTGGAGGCGCTCAGAAATATGGAACCTCCACGGGACAGAGCAGAGGTGCGTTCCTTTTTAGGACTGGTCGGGTGGTATCGACAGTTCATCGAACGATTCAGTGAAATTGCTTTTCCCCTCTCCACCCTCCTCAAAACAGCAGAAAGAGAAGAAAAGAAACAGAGTCCATTCAGGTGGACAGAAGAGGCACAGGCCATTTTCAACACCTTGCGCAACCGACTCTGCGGGGCACCTTGCCTTGCTCATCTGCGAGTGCTTGAACCTTTCATCGTGAAGGCGGACACAAGCGATGAAGCAGTGGAAGGAGTCTTGAAGCAGAGAATAGATGAGATAGAGAAGGTGATCGAATTCTGTTCGAAGACCTTGACTACAATGGAGAGGAAATGGGGCATCTCGGAGAAGGAGGGACTCGGGGTCATGCACTGTCTCCGCAAGTGGAGGCACTATCTTCTCGGTAAGAGAAACACCCTGCAGACGGACCACAAAGCCCTTTTGGCCTGGAAAGACAAGAAGCTCAACAACACAAAGCTGCAGAGGTGGGCCACTGAGTTGGCTGATTATGACCTTAACATTCAACATATCCCTGGCAGGCTGCACTCTGAGGCAGATGCACTCAGTCGCTTGAGGCAGAAGGTACCCAACTCTTCCACCGCTCCCTGTAAAGCAGAGGGAACGGTGCATGCTGCTCCGGTAGAGCCAGTAGACACAAACAAAACCGAAGAGACCGATCACAGAGGAGATAGAGAAGGAAATGTGCAGGAGGAGAGAGAGCCTTCTGAGCAGGGAGAGGGTTTTCTTGAGGATTTGCAGAAGCATTCAGGAGGTGATGCATACATAGGTCTACGCATCAGATACTTGAAAACAGGAGGATTACCTCAGAGCGACCGTGTATCCAGAACTATCCTGCTGTCTGCAGATCGCTTTCGCACGGAGAATGGAATCCTGTACTGCATGGAGGGAGACAGGGAGCAGCTTATGGTACCTGCAGCTCTGAGGGATCGCATGATTGCGTCCAACCATGATCACGCTTTGTTCGGGCACCTCCGCACTCGTCACACTTTGCATCGAGTGAAGGAGAGCTTCTGGTGGCCCTCCATGGCGAACGACGTGAAGGACTGGTGTGAGACCTGTGGGCCTTGCCAGAGGCGAACACCAGCAAGAGGCACCGATCCGGGGGTGACCTCCATTCCTGTTTCGGGGCCAAGGGAGCTTTATGGAATGGACATCGTGGGTCCGTTTCGAACAGCTCCAGGCGGGTACAAGTATATACTCGTCGTCACCGATCACTACACTAAGTAAGCGCACATCTTCCCTCTCGTGGAGATGTCAGCAACGACAATTGCACGTCTACTTCTTGACTTCGTGTTTCTGGATCACGGCTTCCCTCGTTTTCTTCTTTCAGACCGAGGCACAAACTTCTGTGCAGAGATCGTTTCCGTACTGTGTCGACTCTTAGGAGTTGAGCGGATTCGAACGACTGCCTATCATCCTCAAGGGAACGTTCTGACTGAACGATTCAACCAGACGCTCGTGAACATGTTAGCCAAGTGTGTGGAGAAGAATCCAGGGAAGTGAGCGGCAGTGTGCAGACAATGTGCATGGGCATACAACACATCTGTGCACGACATCACCAATCACACTCCCTACAAACTTGTGTTTGGTATAACACCGCCTCATCTTCTTCTCCCTACAGATGCGTTTACAGATTTGCCAGCAACCGACGTTCCTGACTGGCTTGAATTCTTAAAGAAGAAGATGGAGGAGACTCGGGAGAAAATCGGACAGAGCATCCAGAAGAGTCAGCAACGGACGGAAAAGAGAAAACCACCGGTGAGGAAGTTTGCTTTCTCAGTGGGTGAGTTAGTCCTCATGAGGATTGAAAGGTTGAAGAGAAATAAACTCCAGACGGCATGGAGGGGACCATTTATTGTTGTAGGGCAAGTGTTGAAGCATTCCATGTATTATGTGATTCAACTGCAGGAGGGAGGAAAGAGAGAGGTGATTCATCTTTCTCGTTTGCGAAGGTTCCGAGTCAGACAGACTCAAGGTCAGGGGAGGTAGAGAAACAGTCATAGCCCTGCAGCAGATACAGAACGAGCGACAGAGAGAAAGGATTCTCAGCCGTCTGTTGACAATGCAGAAGGCGAGAGAGAGGCAGAGGCTCCACAGCAGCTCTCTGCAACAGAAAATGGAAAAGGTCCTGTAGACGGACTGAGTGAGATTTCAAGTCAGTCGAGCGAAGATGCCAACTCAGACTTGGACAGGGCAGCGAATGAAATTCTTGCCGAGCTGGGGGAAGTTTCGGACGAAGAGTTTCAACGTGATAGCCCTCCGAGAAGGGATGAGTTTCTGCCTGCTGCGTTCCAGCGCTTTGGCACACGCAAGCAACACGTCAGTCGCCGCGTGGTTCCAGTTCACATTCAGGCGTCAAGAGAAACAGAGGGGGAGACTGAGTACCGAGTCTCCTACAACGACGGTTCCTTTGTCTGGTTGGCAACAAAGGACACAGGAGCTCCAAAACTAGTGGCCGATTTCGAAAGAGACAAACGCAGGACGCCGCATAGGAAGGAAACGGAAAATAAGAAAGAAAAGGGAGGAACAGAAGGAGTGAAAGTTGGATTTTGAGAAAAGCATCTTGCAACAGTACCGGACCTTTGGGCTGACCCGGGACGTATCAGTTTTGAAGGGGAGATGTGTTACGGCAAACTCCACCAAAGTTAGTTCACCGTGTGCACAAATCGGACTAGCGGGTGAAG
The DNA here is from genome assembly GCA_018398765.1 of Chromera velia. Lineage (NCBI taxonomy): Eukaryota > Chromeraceae > Chromera > Chromera velia. The sequence continues at coordinate 23,870 of JAHBMJ010000524.1, read as the reverse complement.
GGGCAGCGCCGGGCAATCAGTAGAGCCAGTGTTTGAAAAAGCGCGGGCACAAGGGTTAGACGTCAGGCCGTCCGCTATGGCGTCACCCATGCCCTGAGGTTTCATGAAAAAAGAATTAATTCAGAAATACAGAAGCATGCATGTATGCAAGTCAATGCATGGAAAGAATAAGATTGATTAAGATTGAAACAAAACAATACAAAAGGAACAACAAGGAATCTGATAATGTGTTACGGCAAGCTCCACTGAAGTTAGTTCACCGTGTGCACAAATTGAACTAGCGGGTGAAGGGGCAGCGCCGGGCAATCAGTAGAGCCAGTGCTTGAAAAAGCATGGGCACAAGGATCAGATGTCAGGCCGTCCGCTATGGCGTCACCCATGCCCTGAGGTTTCATGAAAAAAGAATTAATTCGGAAATACAGAAGCATGCATGTATGCAAGTCAATGCATGGAAAGAATAAGATTGATTAAGATTGAAACAAAACAATACGAAAGGAACAAGGAGGTCTGATGGACAGATTCCTCCACGTACGTTAAGCTTGATAAGTGAAGTCATATGGTAAGTCCTCACTTTAGTTCCTAAGAGCGTGACAATAGGAAACGAGAAAAGACGTAGCTAAAAAATACTAAAAAATAATAATTTAAAAATTAAAATTGACTTGCAGCTAGACTTAATTGTAGAAAGCTAGGTAGTAGAAAGAATTAAATGTGAGAATCTTTCCTAAAAAAAAGACGTATGTCTAGACGGGAACAAAACATCATCTATGAACCGGTAAAATAAAAAAATAATCACTATTTTGACTATTCCTACGTTTCGATAGTAAATAGTAAAATAGTGGATTATTTACTATTTGATACTGTAGAAATAGCCTACTATTTTGATTATTTTTACAAATGAGTCAACACAGAAAATCTTGCTATAAAATAGAAAACTATTTTACCATTTTCACGATTTTTATATTTATTTTATACTTTCAGTCAGTCACTACGCAATATCACCAGAAATAGTCAAAATAGTTGACTATTTTCACTATTTTTACATCTATTTTACACTTTTACATCGATTTTCCCATTGTTTTCGACCTTGAAATTCTTTAAATTCAATCTATCTTGTAATGATCTCAGTGATCTGTCCCCTTCTCTTCCTTCGCTTTTCTCTCATCCTCTCTCTACTAATTTAAAGCAAGTCAGGCAGGCTGGGAGAGGCACCAAACAAAGTTGAATTCATGTTGAGTGCCTGCTTCAGTGCTGCCAGTGCACGATAATCAGCCATACATAGCGGCGAAAGGCATGCAGAGAGGAAGAATGGAAAAGGCAGAAAACAGGACCTGTCAGAAAAAGGAGAGAGAATCAAAGGATGAAACGAAAGGAGGAAGGAAGGAAGGAAGAAAGGAAGAAAGGAAGAAAGGAAGAAAAGAAGAAAAGAAGAAAGGGAGAAAGGAAGAAAGAATGAAAGGATGGAAGGAAGGAAGGAAGGAAGGAAGGAAGAAAGGAAGGAAAAAAGAAAGGAAGGAAGGAAGCAAGGAAGAAAAAAAAGAAGGAACCAGAGAAAGGAAGGAAGGAAAGAACGAAGGAAGTAAGAAAGGAAGGAAAGAAGGAAGGAAGGAAGGAAGGAAGGAACTAGAGAAAGGAAGGAAGCAAGGAACTAGAGAAAAGAAGGAAAGAAGGAACGAAGGAAGTAAGTAAGGAAGGAAAGAAGGAAAGAAGATGGAACTGCAGAAGAGTCTCTTTTCTGTAAGAACAAGGGTCTGTGTTGCCAAGGAAAAATGTCTGACACGCTGTTGTGTGGATGGGGACAGAGGAAAGAATGAGAGACCTCGACGGGAGGGAGGATACACTCACACTGCTCATATGGTGGAACTGTTGAGGAGTCTCCTTCCTGTCAGCACGACGGCCCGTCTCGCCAAGGAAAAGTGTCTGACACACTGTTGTATGGATAGGGAGAGCAGAAAAAAAAGAGACATAGACTAGAGGGAGGATACACTCACTGCTCGTGCGGTGGAACTGTTGAGGAGTCTCCTTCCTGTCAGCATGACGGCCCGTCTCGCCAAGAAAAAATATCTGACATGCTGTTGTATAGATATGGAGAGTAGAAAAAAAAGAGACGTCGACTGGGGGGAGGATACACTCACTGCTTGTGCGGTGGAACTGCTGAGGAGTCTCCTTCCTGTCAGCACGACGGCCCGTCTCGCCAAGGAAAATCTCTGCCTCGCTGTTGTGTGGATGGAGAGAGCGGAATAGAAAAAGAGACGTCGACTGGGGGGAGGATACACTCACTGCTTGTGTGGTGGAACTGCTGAGGAGTCTCCTTCCTGTCAGCACCTAGGTCAGCACGACGGCCCGTCTTGCAAAGGAAAAATGTCTGACACGCTATTATGTGGATAGAGACAGAGGAAAGAATGAGAGACCTCGATGGGGGGGAGGATACACTCACTGCTCGTGCGGTGGAACTGCTGAGGAGTCTCCTTCCTGTCAGCATGACGGCCCGTCTCGCCAAGGAAAAATATCTGCCTCGCTGTTGTGTGGATGGGGAGAGCGGAATAAAAAAAGAGACGTCGACTGGGGGGAGGATACACTCACTGCTTGTGTGGTGGAACTGCTGAGGAGTCTCCTTCCTGTCAGCACGTAGGTCAGCACGACGGCCCATCTCGCAAAGGAAAAATGTCTGACACGCTGTTATGTGGATAGAGACAGAGGAAAAAATGAGAGACCTCGATGGGGAGGAGGATACACTCACTGCTCGTGCGGTAGAACTGCTGAGAAGTCTCCTTCCTGTCGGCACGACGGCCTATCTCGCCAAAAAAAATCTCTGCTTCGCTGTTGTATGGATGGGGAGAGCGGAATAGAAAAAGAGACGTCGACTGAGGGGAGGATACACTCACTGCTTGTGCAGTGGAACTGCTGAGGAGTCTTCTTTCTGTCAGCGCGAGAGCCTGTTTTACTAAGGAAAAATGTTTGCCTCGCTGTTGTGAAGATGTGCAGAGAAGAAACGAGAGAGACGGGTGCCCTACAAACATGACACACTGTGCAAGCACGATGCACAGCGTCAATGCTTCAAGCCACCTTCATGTCTGCCTCAAAGGCAGGTTGACAGGCCGGCTGACAGGAGAAGGTTGCTTTACTCTGGGAAAAGCAACAACAAGGATACACTCTCAAAAAAATCAGTGAATACACAACGGAGGGAAAAATTGTAGCTGTACTGAAGCTACTCAGTGAACAACACAGGGGACGAATATGGACCACTGTACGGGAAAGAGATGGAGCTCTAAATTCTGCAGTGGAAACACTTGAACACTTCTTGAATCTCGATCCAAGCAGTTGAGAGCCAACTTGAGGAATGAAGAGTACTGCAGAGTTAATTACTGTCTGAGGAGTACTGATCGAGGAAACTCGGCGGTATCGCATCATTGCATACATGCGCGTCCCGCACGCGTGCCGCCATGCATGCATTCCGCGGCCACGGCATCACCCGCATACATGTATCCGTGCACCCCATGCATATTCCATGTATGCACCCAGATTGTCTGACCTTCATTACTGTTGGACCAGGCCTATAGCTATCACCTGTTTAGCTCAAACACCAGCTTCGATCGCTAAATACGGAAGCAGACCGCTGGCGGCTCGATCAAAAAGCCATAAGCTGGATCAAAACGGAATTGACCTTCATGTTTCAAATATTCAGATTTAATTTAATATATAGCCAATCGGAATTCAAAAGGCGTCTACAAGCGGTCTTGTCTTCTACGCAGCTTTTATCCGCTTCCAGAAGCGTTCTTTTATGTTTTTTTCTGCCTGTAGAGTAAGACTCTTCTGCTGCGAAAAGACTTCGATTGTGTAAAGAATAACATTGGAGTAAGTGGAACCTACAGCAACCTTGCCGGATTCCATCCGGTTTGGAATGTGGACAGAAGTATATATAAACTTCAAAAACTGGTGTTCACGACATTGATCTTAGTAAGTTGCCTACTAGTACGTTTTCTGCTCTCTGGGGCCCTTTTTTCACTTGTGTGCTTCCGTTTTGGCTTGTCGGTCACTTTGTTCTATGTGGAAGCGTCCTCGCGATGAGTCCTTATTGTGTCGCTTGATCCTATCCCATTTGACTGTTGAAGATCCCTTGATTCTTGGGATAAGAAAGGCTCTCTCTCTCTCTCTCTCTCTCTCTCTCTCTCTTACTCTCTCTCCCTCCCCTTTTCCCACTTTTTTCCTCTCCCTCTCTTCTCGTCTCCCCTTTTCTCTCTCTTTCTCTCTCTCTCTCTCCCTCTTTCTCTCTCTTCATCTTTCTTCCTCTCCCTCTCTTCTCCTCTCCCCCTCTCTCTCCCATCATTCCCTCATCTA
>JAHBMJ010000524.1:5000-19272 GCA_018398765.1 Chromera velia | reverse complement strand
CCCTCTCTCTGTCTCTCTCTTTCTCTCTCTCTCTCTCTCTCTCTCTCTCTCTTTTTGAGGCCTGCACAAAAATTTCTCCCCTTCGATCAATGCTCATTCAAACCCGGTTTTTGGCTCCCAAATTTCTTTTACTGGTCGCTAGTTTAAAGGGCCTTACTGGTGCTGTTTGGTGTCTTGTCTCTTCAGTTTGTTTTGCACCTGCATGAAAATGCATCTGCAGAGAGGAAAAATGACCAGTGACAGTTTGTGATTGGCAAAAAAATGTGTCTGGTTGAATGTTATTATGAATTTAGTTAATCGCCTTCGCATGGCGCTGCTCTCCGTTCAAAGTACGTTGCGTACGTTCTCGAGCAGACTATGTGTTGTTTAATGCCAGCCTGCATGAGGCTTGATATACAACTGAAGAACTGATAGAAATCAACAGCAAGGCGGTGGACAAAGCAGAGCAGCTTAAAATCAAACTGATTATCATTTTTGGATGAACGAATCATAACATGACTTCGAATGGGTGGCTTTGACCGAGTGACTTCAAAGTTTATTGATTGATATTTAACATAAAAAATAGTTGAAATAGTAAAATAGTACTATTTAACCGTTTAAAATAGTTGAAATAGTCTTTTTTTTTTTACTATTTTCACTATTTACTATCTAATGTTAGCTAAAATAGTAAAAATAGTTGACCATTTTTACTATTTTACTAGTGTGCCGGTTCATAGATGATATGTACGCATCGACCCATGAACCGCACCGATTTAAAGCTAGCTTTGAAGTTCGAGGACCCTTCATGAATTCATGACTCAATGTCTCACTACGCACATGAAGTGCACAAAACTGTACAGGCTCGAGAAATCGTGAACTCATGTGTGCACCCGTTGTTCTAGCCGTTGTCTTTTGACACGGATCGGAGGAGAGACTAACGCATGCGGACTCGTTCATTCTTCACAAGTGCGCATGCGATGCGCAGTTTCTTTGAGTAAGAAAGTGTTGGTCAGTGGGAGAAGGAAGAGAAGAGAACCAGACCTGAATCTGGAATGCACGTGCGAACACACTAATGCATGGTGAGTTCACACATGCACGTACATGCATGCATCGGATGGACACTGTCATGCAAGATTGTACAAGAGGAGGAGGGTAGGCAAGGCATGCAGTCATTTACTGTATCGGATCGTATCTCCACGAAAAGGCACAGACATGATGCATGTAAGGAAGGAAAACCACTTCCATGATCTCTGGCCGGCCACGACAGAAAGAAGATGCGAAATACATCACGACTTACTCTCCTTTCCTTTCCTCGACAGGCGAATTCAAACATTCAAACAAAAAGACGATGGAAAACATCGAAGAAAGACTACTTCCTCTACTTCTTCTCATCGTGAGATTTTTCTTTGAACACCACACCCTCGTACCGCTTCGTACGAAAGCACGCAGAGCAAGTGAATGCTCAGACTCCCGACACCGACTTCATTCATTCACTTCATCATTGTTCACAGACCACTTTAAAAATCTTTCCCTTAGAACTTGTTTGCAAGGGAATCGGCGGTGTGGGGGTACTCGAGAGCCGCACTTCTGTCAGTAGGCTGCGCTCTCTGCTGTGCCTCCATGCGGCCGCGAGTCCACCCCAGAACGTTCTTGGCAATCCCGAAGACGAAAACTGCGGCGAGGAGGTACTGAAGTCCGAGGAGGACGGACTGAAGAGAGTGGAAGATGAGGGGACCAGAGAAGCCAAAGACCTCCACAACCATCTGGGGAGGGTTCTGAAGTTGAGAGGAAATTGCAGCAGCTGCCCAGATGGCAACAGCCGGGACTGCAGGCTCGGTCACGGCTCTGTTGCCGAGAGTGAAGATCAAAGAGGCACCGAAGACCAGGGCCAGAGAGAGAATGGCAACAGAGAGCTGCTGCTGAGCACCGTCAGGGCCGCCTGCCTGGGCAACCGTCACGATGTTCCAGTTCAAGATGGCCGCAGCAGTCACCCAGCCCTGCAACACACAATTGAAGTCAGACAACCACAAGAATTGAGACCAACATTGACTTCCAAGACCAACGTTGACTTCTTCCAAAGGGAGTGCATCAACAAAGGAATACAGGAAAGAGAAAAGGATACAAGGGAAGGAAAGGAAAGACCAGAGAGAGACCGACCAGATGGATTCCGAAGGGAACGCAGAAAATCCAGTAGTTGAGCAGAGAGATCTCTCTCTTTTCTCCAGACTTGTCGACCTCTCCGGTTCTGAATCTGAACAGGCTCACCACAAGACCCACAAGGGAGACCCAGATCATCAGAAGAAGGACTGCAGAGGCAATGATCCAGTCACGTGCGAATGCGATAGTCCAGAGGACCTGGAAGACGCTCATAGAGATCTGCCAGAAAGAGACGCCCTCAGAGAGGAGCTTGCTTCTAGAGACAGGGGGGAACATCTGGTAAATGGCCCAGATCCCCTCGGTGATGTAGATCAGACCCCAAATACTGAAAGCATAGCCTGCTGGAGTGATCACAGTAGAGTACTTCGCAGACTGCTCAGCATTGGTGGGGCCATAGATACCGGTGTTGGACAGATTGACCAACACGGCATTCAAAATGAAGGCAACCAAGTTGCTGATAGACCAAGCCGACACCATTTTGAGGTATTCGATTGACTGCGTGACAGTTGAGAGTGGAGAGTACAGTGTGCACAAGTAGTTGGGGTTGTGAAGTGATGGAATGAAAGAGAGATTTGTATGATCGAGATGTTTGATTCAAAGGTCGTCCACCGCGATCACACTCCTGCATGCATCTTCTGCATGTGTTGCACCAAAATCGAATGGGCGCACGGAAGAGGCCAGCTAGCTGCAGCAGGCCGTAATATGTGCGGCGGCGCGCAACGGCTCGCTGCGGCGGCGCGGCGGCGGCCGCCACCCGCACGTTTGTGCGCGGCTGGCCAGGGTCTCAGGTCAGTCAAACTCAATACTTAAAACTTCAAAGTTCAAACACTTGGATGAACTCCGATGAAGTTTGAAAGAGCGCGTTCTCTCTTCATGTGATGATTGTGATCCCTTCATGGCACACTGGGACCCTTTGAGAACGCAGCGACCGGGATTTTTCAGAGCTTAGTCGAGGCCGAGGTACTAGCTGCCATCTACTTTCTCCAGAATCGCAGTCTGAGGATTCACACCTTCAACAAGAGAGGGCACAATTTGCTTGGATGAAACTTGTGGAGAAAGAAGGCCCTGTGTTTCTTCCACTCATAAGTGAGAGAACTGGGCTGGTTCGTTCACTTTCTCCAGCAGCGACGACCACTGCATGCGAAAAGCTCGCGCAGTTGCATTGCAAGAGTGTGTAAGTCAGTGGTGGCACGTCTAGTCGCAGCTGCGCAGGGACAGGCTTTTCCCCTCAAGTATGCAGACACTGGTATACATATGTATATGCGGCTGGTTGTCCGTCACGCAAAGAATTCCCAATTTGTGAGGAGTTTACCTGAGCGGCTTCCACGCAAATCAGTTGGCACGACACTTGATTGCAAACGAATTCATAGACGCACTGTACCTGAAGAATTAGAGTTGCTTTCCGCTGCTTTCCGATCTGTATCAGAGCAACGGGAACTCCCAAAGGTTGACGGGTGACGACAACCAAGATGGCGGTGTGTGTGTGTGTGTGTGTGTGTGTGTGTGTGTATGAATGTATGTATGTATGTGTGTCTGTGTCTGTTTCTGTGTGTCTGTGTGTGTCCATGTCTGCAGTGATTAGCGCATCACGACTGCTGAATGTTCATTCAGTTGGTTGCTCAATGCCGATGATGACACGTCAGCAGAGGGTCTACAGAGTGCTTCTTTGTCCAGGTTCTTGCCGACAGTCTCGATCGACCAGTTTTCTCTTCAGGACATCTTTATTAAGGAGAAGAGAGGCGCGATTGGATACCATTGGGGTGAGGATACATGCAGGGAGGAATATGAAAGACGCTCCTTCAAAGAGTCCTTTTTAATGGCCTGGCGCGGGTGTGCCCCTTGATTGGTTCCCTCCATTCTTCAGAGAGGCCCACAGGGCGACATTAAACCTTGTCAGTCCGTCTTTCGTGTACGAGTTGCATCTGTCTCGAGTGGAACTCGTCGTTCCTCGCCATGAGAGAGAGAGNGGGGGGGGAGGGAGAGAGAGAGAGAGAGAGAGAGAGAGAGAGAGAGAGAGAGAGAGAGAACGACTCAGACTCGTTCTTTTGTCTGCACACAGTGACACAGGTACTTCCAAGACCCATCTCTTTCTGGAGACACAGATGCCTGAAGCCACTGAGTCCTCTCTAGCGAGTACGGACTCGGTGCGTCGAGTGGATTTAGGCCGGAAGATATGCGGCAGGCAGGTTGTGAGCGTCTCCATTGTTCGTCTACGTCGGGTCAAGTCGTCCGTACCAGCATCCTAGATCGATGCAACTCTAGCTCACAATTTTTTTGGTTAGTTGTATTCTGTTACGATGCCCTGTTTTAAAACCGGCTTTTAAACGGCACACAGGGCGGGCAGCCCCAGACAGGGCGACAGTGTTTAGCTCAGCAAATTAGCTGATTTATTATAATTTATAAAATTATTGGATAGAGAATTATGGTGAAAGGGTATCGGTATGTCATTTCTAATCGAGTTTCTAATATTTTTCTATTAATATATTACTTAAATGTACTACAAGTCTACGACCAAGGGGGGTCTGATGCGTTTAGGCTCTTTTCCTGAAAGCTGCACGTTGGACATTTCGCATTGGGGTGGGAAGCCAATCCTCTAGACAGAAATCTTAGTCCTAGCCCTATTAAACTTTTCCCAATTAATGTTTAATTTATGAAATTTAGATTTATATACTATATAGGATATTTATATATATAGTATACGAAACTGATACTAAAAGCATTAATAAATAATACTACTGTGAAATTATTTAAACCACATATAAACTTTTTTAAGATTATTATATACTAGCTACTAGACTCCTGATATAGGCAGTCTAGGCATAGCATAATAAATCTATGGATCGTGGTCACATGAGTCTCATGAGACTGTCAGTCAGGAGGCTAATTAAGTCTGATTCCATCAATCAACTGGACAAAGCAGCATGAGAAAACGCACTGCTGAGCCAGAAATATTACTATTCACTAGGATGCTGCAGATAAAATAGTTGCCGCGGCCCCTACTAGCTAGTGTGGCCCCCGCACTGCTGGGTTAGGACTTGTCATACTAGATGCCATATTAGTCGCGGTATCGATCTGTATGGGACACACTAGGGCAGTACACAACAAAGGTTGTGACATCATACTAACATGTACCGTAAAATAACTGCACCTTCATATGGTATACTTTTCAAGTTATTAGTTGATACTAGAGTCGATATCTCTAAAATCAAAAGTTTTAATTCAATACTTTGATATTCACCTAGACCTTAACACATCTATGAGTCGGTTTGTCAACAAATAGTTGACTATAGCAACTATAGCTATACCTCTATATTTTATAGTCAAAATAGTAAACTATAACTAGAAAAAATAGTTGAAATAGTTAACTATTCTTACTATTTTATAGTTAAAAATGAAGCGACTATCGGAAAATAGTTAAAATAGTTCACTATTCTAACTATTACAATAGTCGCCGACCCATAGATGCATTGTGAGAATGTCTGCCCTAGCTTCTAGGATAGCTTCCACCGCACGGAATGAATCAATCAAGCAATCAATTAATATTTTTAAAAATTAAAAACATTTTTTTCTATAGGTGCCGCACTTAAAAAAAAAAGCCTCTTCTGGCACTTTTTTTTAAAAAAGTTAGGCACACATCCTGTGTGGAATTAAAAGTAAGTTTGAGAGTCGAAAATGATTTTTTTGTCTAGTTTTTTGTTTTCAATTTAGAGCACTTGAAATAAAAAAAAAATTAAATAAAAAAAAAATAAAAAAAAATTAAGTCTCTCCAACGTTTCTTTTTTTTTTTTTTTATGTGCAGTGCCTATAAATTTTTTTTGGTACACTGTGCTGTTAAGAGTAACTACCAGCCCTTCTCAGAAAGCTTTTGGTTACCATCAAATTGGTAACCAAAATTTGATAACTCAGAGAATCTGAGGGGAGTACCGCTACCATGGTAATCTGGCCATATCTGGCCACAAATATATTGAATCAGGATCTAATATAGGAGAAACATATCTTTAAAAACTGTGTACGACGCTACGTACGATGTAAAAAAGATTATTTTTAATTATGTTGTCTAAGTTTTTTCTATAATATCAAAAACTTGACTTTAACTTACACGTATTTGAGGATATAAGAGAACCTTGCAATAAATCTATCTTTAGTACTCGTTTTATCCACTAGTTTGTCTAACTTAAAAGAACAATTACCCAAAGCCGAAATTTTTGGGTTTTTAAAAACTTGTACAGTTTAAACCTAATCAAAACCTTTCTGGTTCAAAAGTTGTACATGTGAATTAAACTGAATTGAATTGAATTAATTGAATTGAGATAGTTAAAGCCAGTGAGCACACTACTTGGACTCTGGCCAACTGCGGGGCATGACATGCATTGTTTGCTTTTTCTCTGTAATAGTATAGTATATGAATAATACTATATGAATATAGATTAATACAAAATGAATTTATAATTGAATACGTCTTTTTAAGACTCTTTTAAACTAGCTTTTAAATCGTTTAGCTTATTTATTTGAATGATTATATTTTTTTTTACAATGTTAAATGTGTATGTAAAAACATATAAAATATTTTTTTAAACACGAATTTTCAAAGTTTGAAAGTGTGTCAAAGTCTTTAGGTCTCATTCTTTCATACAGCAAAGAAGAAAACAATATTGCTTGAGACAGCGGGGGGATTGGTAGACAACTTTTTGTAGAAGTCACAATGATTGAAAGACGGACTGAACGGCAGACTGACATTGGCACCCCCCCTGTCTCCCCGCCCCCTATTTAATGACATGCTGCCGGCAGCTGCACTCCTCCTCTTACTCCATCTTCTGTCCGCTTTTTCCCTTCCCTCACGCTTGGAATGCCTTAAGATCTGCATCACTAGTGTCCTCTTCAGGCCCAACGAGGACTTTGTGTCCGTTCAGCAGTTGCAGACACCTGTCTTGCGTTCGCGCATGAAGCGCCAGCCAGATGTTGCCATTGACCGTCGGACTCTGGCTGGCCGACCAAGTGCCGCTGTTGCAGTGCTCTTGACTTTCTAACCTTGTGTACACTACCAGGGTTGTGCTCTTTATGGTGCAAAGTGCACAGGAGAATACCCTGCCACAGTCGCCATACTGACGCCCTTCTTTTTCAAAAGCTTGCCGAGAAGGCACTGGGGAATCATATGGTGCCATTCCCTATCCTAATGGCAGTTCAGAACTGCGCAACTGAAAGCAGGAGTGCACATTCATAGATAAATACATACATACATGCATACAACAATATGCATGGTATGCAATTTCTTTGTGAGGCATGATAAAAACACTCTCTTTTCTGTGATTTCATATTTTTTGATAAAAAGCTTGACCGTTTTATGGATTTTCACCAAAGCAAACAGGAACTTCAAGGAAAGAAGGAAGAAAGCAAGGAAGAAAGGAACAAACGGATCAATTACAAGGCAAAGAGGAGGGGAAGGAAGAGAGGGAAGAAAAGAGAAAATCTCATAAAAAAAGATGGAAACCGAAAAAAGAAAATTGAGTCTAACTCACTCGAGGCCGTGGTGCTTCACATTTATCCAGGACCTGGAATAAGACCGGGTATGGCGCCGCTTAGTGCCATCATCCTGGGGTCTCCTCGACCTCCTACCCCCTTTCTACTCCGCTTCCCTTAAAGTTCCCGTCTCTGGTATCTCCTCATCACTTCCGTCTGAACCAGAAGAAAAGTCTTCCCCCCCATTGCCCTCTTCGTCCTCACCTGCGCCCTGACGGACATACACGTACACCGTTTCGCCCACACCCAAATCTGCGTATGCAAATTTATTGAGTGCAGTTGCAATACAAACACACACACATATAATATATATACACACACATACACATACACATACATACACACATATACATATACAGACACACACACACACACACATACATACACACACACACATACATACACACACACATACACACACACACACACACATATGTATATATATATATATATATGTATATATACATGTATATATATACATACACATACATACATACATACACACAAACACATACGCACATACCCATACCTACACACATATATACACATACCTACATATACACATACACATACCTACACACATATATATATATATACACACATACATACCATGACTGCGCGCACTAAAGACCTCAATCAGCTGACCGAATGGCACTGTAGTTTGCTGAATGCTTGCGCCTCTCATCGTGTACCTGCAAGCAGAGGATCCCAATCAAATAGATGTTTGCTCATTCATTTGCAGAGCTCAAAAGCCACTTAAAAGTGACAGGTAGAACCAATCAGCAAGCATTTTTATTTGCTATCTGAGCCACGAACAAAGAATCGGGTGCATCTGTACATCGACTATCGATAGCCATCAGTACTTCTTTTACTTCCTCCGATTTGTTTTTTCTTCTTTTGTTCCTTGCTCGGCCATTTATTTCCTTAAAGCCTTCTTTTGTTTTGTTCCGTTTGACCTGAATTCCCTCTAGATCCCTCTTTTGTTTTCCCTCGTCCGTCCGTCTATCAGTGCCAACAGCACTGGCCCCGCAGCACGGTCCGCTCCCTTCCTTTACCACAATATCACAGTCAGAAAGCAACCGATTTTTTATACTCTCAGTGAACGTTCATCGATCCATAAACCCACCGATTCTCAGTTACTGTTGTGGCAAGGCCCTTCATGATACCCACAATATTATAATAGTAATCGCGATCAAACCATCATATGTGCATCCATCCACGCATCCAGATTTATATATATATTTGTTCTCATCTCGCCCTCCATCCACAAAAGCTGAAGCCTTCTCGAATCCCTCGCATATCATTGGTTCCTGTGCTTTAGCTTGGGGATAAGTCCACCATCTTTCTCCGTCACTAAGGTGAGTAGGTCGTATATGTCTTCATTTTACTCAAAGACTGCATATAAGCCACACATATGAAGTGGCATGGAAACACTGTAAAAAAAAGTTGGCACTACAGAAAAGCTGCTGCAGTTTAGTTCGAAAAGATTCAGTTATAATATTATTTCCCCCTAGGCGGCTGCGGGCGGCTGTCTCTTCAAGAGAGACAATATCATACTAAATTTGAAAAACAAACGATAACTCCAGGGTTGCCGATTTTTTCGGCGGTAGACAAGCTTCATTACCGGTAACCGGTAATTACCAGCAGAGTTTGCTGGCAGTTGGCAAAGACTTAGTAGAATTCTAACAGTCACTAACACTTTTCAATAACCTAAGTCTTAGGTTATACGTCAATCAATCAATCACTTAAGGCTAGACTTAAGGTTAATTCAAAAAGTCAATGCGTCATCTGTAGGGACAGCTATGCGGCCAGTGTGCTTGAAGATGACGCAGGTCGAAGCAATGGGTCCCGTCTTGCACTTGGCACCCAAAGACAGAGAACCGCTGGCCGCAATGACCACAGCTGGCCCAGACAGATGCACCCGCGCGATTCCAACAACGGAAAGAGTCCGCCTCAAAGTTTGGGCAGTCCTCCCAATCCAGTGCTCCAGCCTCCAAAGAAAGACCCGCCGCTAAAAGCTGATGTCTGAGGCCTCGAAAGGCCTCTGACTCCGGAGATCCAGGGGGGTGGAGATTTGCTATCTGCAAGCAAACAGACATGAAAGAATCATAAGTAAATAAGCGAACAGAGACAGAGAAAGCGAGTATGTGAACAAAAGGCGGTTGGGCGTTTGTAGAGACAAGGAAAGCAACAGCGTGAACGGAAGCTGTTTGGTCCTGTAGCAGGGAGAGCGACTCTCTTTCATTCTCTCTCTCTCTCTCTCTCGTAGTATGATAGGCTGGACTAAGAAAAAAGTGGGCCAGAGCACTTCAGAAAAACTCTGACGACAGCAGCATACGAAGACCGACAAGCATAGACGCACGCAGGGGTGTACAAGCAGCACCCGAAGGGCAAAAGAACGGAACAAAAGCCAGACACACAACAGAATATCATATCTGGAACCAAGCAGGACATGCTGAAATAGGTTACAGAGCTGCTGCTACTCCCTGTGACTGATAGAACTAGATAGAACGGGTTGACGTGCACGGAGCCGAAGGATACAAACGGAGACAGAAAAAGACAACACCAACAATGAGCCAAATACTTCTACAGTTGACACTCTGCAGACGATTAAAAGTCAACACGCAGACATATAGCATACATATGGACCAACCTTCTCTGTAGGTCTTTGCAGGGATATATTAAAAGCTACAGGCTGGAAGAAAGAACCGCTATACGTGCGTGTGACGGAGCAAATCCTGAGTGAATCGAGGTTAAATGAATGCTGAATTTATCAGTACTTGTGCTTCTCATGGGATCGATCTGTTCTTTGAGGATATCAGCTATCCTCGCAGTCGAAAACTGAGGCCCAAAACGTTGCTTTGTTCTGTTGCTCTATTGCTCTGTTCACCCTCTGTTCACGCATTGCTCTGTTCTATATATAAATCAACTTCGACTATATGCAGGAGGCCTGAAAGGTGATCAAATTCGTTCGTGGGTCTGAGAGAGTCCTGGCCATGTACCGCAACGAAAAGCAGAAGAATGCGAAGGGAAAGCAGCTTGAGCTACTCTTCCCTGGCGAGACTCGATTTGCCACGTACTGGCTTCTTGTTGAACGATTGCTAAGGATGAGGCGTACAGTGAAGCGTCTTTTCTTGTCCGATGACTTTAGGAAGTGGAAGCGGGAGGATGCACAGAAGGCTAGAAAAAAGAAAAACAAAAATTAGAAGGTGACAAGGATCATAGACAGTGACAATTTTTGGATTCGGTGCAAGGAATACAAGAGCGCCCTGCAGTCTGTATTCAAATTACTCAAGCTTACTGACAGAGACGACCCCCAGACAGCAGTGTCTAAGATCTACAAGTTAGTACTCCTTCCGCTCTCTCTGTCTCTGTCTGTCTGTCTTTCTCTCTCTCTCTCTCTCTCTCTCTCCCTCTCTTTCTAGCTTTCTCTGTATATTTGTATATGTGTGTGCGTGTGTGTGTATGCAGCCGATCTCTTGATATTTTCGAGAACCTGAAGAAAGAAAACTGCAAGGAGACGGCCCTGGAGAGTTGGAGATTCAGGAAAGGAATGAAGAAGCTTTGGGATGATAGATGGAAAATTTTTCATTCCGTGATCCACAGCACAGGCTTTGTCTTATCGCCTGCCTACTGGCAGGGCTTTGACCAAGCGAAGCTGGATGATGTCATAGATGACTTTAGAGAATTTTTGAAAGCGTGTGGAGAGTGGACTGAGGAAGAGATTGAGGAAATCATCCTGGAGGACCTTGACAGTTATTTCAATCAAGAGGGCTTGGATGGATTTATGGACAGGGTAGAGGAGGTGGCCGATTGGTCGCCGCTCACTTGGTGGGCAGAGACCGGTGTCGCCTCCCGGAGGTACCCTCGTTTGGGAAGAGCCGCAAAAATCCTCTTCCAACTAAGAGTTGCGTCTGGTATGATTGAGAGAAGGTTTTCTGCAGCCGATTTTGTGATCACAAAGAGACGCAACCGTCTGAGTGAGGTACGGGCAGACAAGCTCATCAGCATTTTAGCTCGTCTCAAACAGCAGGAAAGGTTCAGCGGGAGAGGCGAAAAGGTCTCCCTTTCGGGGGATAGTGAGGTCCCCGACCGCTCTCTTCTCTCTCTTCCTGAACGGTGGGCAGTAGAGGAGGTTCTTAAGGCAATGGAGGGGGAGGACGAAGAGGATGATGTCCTTTCCCTTCAGGGCAAGAACGAGGAGGAGGAAGAGGGGGAGATAGCAGAGGGTGAGGAGGCAGAGCAGGAGAGGGAAGAGAGTGGGGAGGAAGAGGAGGAAGGGGGGGAAGGGGGTGAGGAGGAAGAGGAAGAGGAGGAGGAGGGAGAGCCTGGAGAGGGTGAAGGACAGGAGTCCGAGGAAGAGAGCGAGGAAAAAGAGGAGAGGAGAGGGGATAAGGAGGAAGAGGTAGGAGACGATGTCGAGGCAAACGAGGGGGGCAAAGTAGAGGAAGAGGTGCAGGTACAAGAAGAGGAGGCGGGGGAAGAAAGGCCCAGAGACCCGCCGCCTTCAGAGAGAAGAGGGGAGAAAAGAGGGAGACGCGGCGTAGAAGAAGAAGGCTCTCCAAAAAGAGCCGTGATTCGTATTCTCCCCCCTTCTGCACCAGCCTCTGCTAGTGTTCGGTCCCCTCAGGCACCGGTCGCTCCAGCTTCTTTTTACAGCCGCGGTGCAGCAGCCACATCCGCCCCTTCCTCTTTCCGTCTGAGACCACCCAGCCCTAGACCCAGCCGCACCATGGGGGGAGCTCGAGGAGGCAATGTTCTTCTTGCTCCTCCCCCCTCAGCAAACCGGGCAGGGGCTGCGCAAGTATAGAGCCGCAGGCTTACCATCTCCTCGTTTTTTAGAAAGAAGTAGACTTTTTCTGTCTCTTACTTTGATCGCTCTCTAACGACGGTCAAGGCCTGATATACAGAGAAACAGAACAGTAAGAGATGAAGCAAAGTCAAAAAAGAGAGTAGTTGTTGGACAGACGCTATCATAGAGCTGTTAGAACTTTTTGCCACTTATAGGGGTGAAGCAGTTAAAAATTTATATTTTTTTAATATTTTTTAATTTTTTTTTTATTTTTTTTTGTGTGTGAATAGGCTTTTCAAATGCCAATAAACACTTAAAAACATGTTTTTGAAGGTTGGCGCCGCAGGCGAAATTTTTTTTTGGGGACCCTAATTTTTATCATTTTTTTTGTCGGTAAAAGGAAGGCAGACTGAGGCCATTACCGGTTACCGGCAATTGTCGGTAGACTAGACCTGTTACCGACCAAAAAAGCAACCCTGGATGACTCTAAGGCGTGGAGGCAACATCCGCCTAGCTGTCTATAGAGCAATGCACCCAACCGCTTCATATTTATACAGTGTCCCTTTGCAGACTGACCGAATAGACCTGCAGGACCCGCCGTGGCCGGTTCTCTGCAGCGCAAAATATGAGATGATTATCTTATTAATATTGACATTTACAAAACAATAGACCCATGCACATAAAGCTAAAGCCTAAGCCATGCAAAGCAACTGTCATGACTCACAAGCAGGCGCGAGCAAGCAAACAAGCAAGCAAGCAAGAAGGTACCGATGAAGGCGGGCAAAGACAGCACCGCCGATCATGGCCACAAAACATTTTTGGTCTATATCTGACGTCCCTTGAGAGCGAAAAAGAATTAATATAAAAATAAATGAAGAAGTGAAGAAAGAGAGATAGAAAGGAAGAGAGCCAGAAAGAGAGAAATCTGGGACCAGGAAGGACGAGGAGAAAGCGGAACCCCAAAACCAAAAAATCAGGATTCAACGGAGAGAAGCTTACTTACGTCTCCTCAGAATCTCGTATGGCGAACGTCATCAACAGGACCTCTGGGAGGGAACCGTCTATAGTCTTTGTTTCTTTAGTCTTGCCCATAAAAGAGTGTACTGCTCACAAGTTCTACAAACAGAGACAAGGTTGATCGAGAAAAGAGTACACAACCATGCAGGAGATCTCGAAGGAAGGGAATCGAAAGGCCTGCCTGGGGTCTCGGCATGAGGGACTTTCCATGATGGAAGGAAAGGAACACCTGGGGGAAGCGAGAGTAGGCAACAGTATCTGACACTCTGTTGGGTGCCATAACCGGAACATTGTACCCCTTGAGAGCGGAAAAAACAACTCGAGAAACAAATATAAATGGTTATTCAATTTGAAGTTGATTCGGAGAGCGGCATACAGAAAAGGGAGGGATGGACATCAAATGGCCAACAGCTAGGAGAGAGAGAGGATCAAGTCAATAGAGCGATTGATGGGGACTAGCGATGAGCAAGCATGATTTTTCGAAAAACAGTATGGAATTCAGTGGAGCAGGAGCGGGCGATTGATGGCTCATGGGTAGTTGTCTCTTTGTTCTGTTTCTTCCAAGAATCTCTGAATTCCCTGTTGACGATTTCTTTATCCCTGCAAGTCGGTACAACACCGTGGCAATGTAAACAGACGAAAGCTTTATGACATCAAAACAAAAATGCGTACTAACAGATGATTGGTTTTAAAAGTTCACGTTGGAAGGGCTTCAAAGAGAGAGTCAGACAGCCACCAAAAGAGCTCCGTCAATCTAAATATAGAAGTGACCTCTGCTGGCGGAACATCCAGAACCCAGAAGCCCTGCTG
>JAHBMJ010000523.1:27500-47064 GCA_018398765.1 Chromera velia | reverse complement strand
TGGCATGCGCGGATCGATTTAGACTGGTATGATGCTGCGCGCGCCGCGCCTCTTCTCTCTGACCCTTAATACCTCCTCTCTGACCCTTAATACCTCATCAGTAGGGCTATACCCCGTTTACTTCCTCGAACCATTACATATAATTAGATGTATGTCAGAGGGACTAAGGTATTCAAGTTATACCTCAGTATATCTTAATTAGGCTTAGTATAATGTCTAGTCTACAGTCTAGATACATCATCATTTGCTCAAAGGAAGAGATGTCCACATGCTCATACTCCCGAAGTGTTATTATGCAGATTTCAGCCACAGCCGGCCAAATCCGCATAAGATGAAAGGTGTCCCGCTTGTCAAAACAATCGGTGCCCCCTTCGCGTCCGTAGTGGAACGCACGCTCCCGCGCGCACGCACTCAGGCGCGCACTCACATGTGCACACACACATGCAAACAGGCAGGCAGGCACACACACACACACACACACACACACACACGCACGCACACACTCACGCGCACATCCACGCGCGCACTTGCAGGCACCCAACCAGCAGCACAGACACGTACACACATGCAGCAGCAACACCCGCCCGTGCGCGGAACGCTCAAGCCACGACATTCTGTCTGAAAGAATTTTCTCCACATGCACGCAGAGAACGAGAAGAGAGAAGGACCTTTTCCCTTCCTCCATTTCTCACTTTCTCTGGCAAGCTGTCTTCTCTCCAGTTCTTCCTCTCGGATTGAAACAGACAGACAGGGATGCAAAGCGGTGCTTTCTCTCCTCTAACCGTGACTCGTGAGTCATGCAGTCTCTCTGTATCTTCGCCTCTCTCCACCTCAACCCACGGCGTTGCTCTCTCCTTCCTTCCTTCCTTCTTTTTTTCTTTGAGGCCCTCGACGTTCATTCGACCGCTTGCATGCATCCTCCAGCCATCCATCCATGCCATGCATGCATGAATGGCTTTAATTCAGCTTTTCCCTTCCCAACCTTTCGGTCCCTCTTGCGGCTTGGTGTTTTTGTGTTCATCCTTCTTTCTCTCTTTGATCTAGGTAGATATCCGCCCGCCCACCCTTGCCGAGCTAGAATACTGAAGAAAAGGATAGAAGAAACACAAAGAATGAAAGAAACATATGAAGAAAAGGAGAAATCGGACAAGGAGGAATCAAGGGGAAGAAGCTTCAGAAAGCCGTGGGGAGTCTCTGACAGACGAATGAATGGAGAAAGGAACAAGGGAGGATCGAAGATCGAGTGAGTGTCCAGTACGCCAACCACCAAGCAAATTGAAATGAAGAGGGTCAAGATATCAGAAAGAAATCAAAGAGGCAAGCTACGAAAAAAGGATGCCGTGAAGGTAGAAAGAAAGCAGTCTGTGTAGGTGCCTCTGTCAACCCTGCTCACGGTCTGGCTGGAATACACAACAACACCCTCACTCACTCCACAGTACAACACAGAATGAAAGAAAAGGAGGCCATGCAAACCCCGTAACTCTGCTGAACACAGTCAGTCTGTTGTTTCATCGTTTCTTCTCCTTCTTATTAACCATCATTCTTCGTTTGCTGCGTTTTTGTTGCCCGCATGCAGTGAGTCTCCCTCCCGTGCGCTGACGGACTCAAATTAAACTGTCGGCCCCCCAAAGCCCATCGATGGTCTCTCCCATTTTCCTTTTTCCTGAGGGTCGTCCATCACTTTTTTGTTTGTTTGAATTCCAGAAATGAATTCTTTTTTCTAATTCTTCCCTTTCCGTTGCAGCCGAACTGCAGTGCAGCGCAGGGATAAAGTGAGCAGAGGCAATAAGCCCCTCCCTCTTTCAATCAGGGTGTCAGTGACCAACTGTTGAAACGCTCGTGCTGTCAGTGAGTGAATAAATAAACTCCAGAAAACTTCTTCGTCCGAAGCTTTTTTCTTTGTCCGAAGGTTCTTCAAAGCAGATCTCTCGCTATCATGTTCAGTACGAAAACTTTTCTTTCGTTTGGCTCAACGGAAGTAAAGATGATGAAAAGAACTGAAGAGCAGAAGGAAAAGAGAAAAGGTGCTGTACAGAGAACACACGAAAAGAAGCGTGCTGCGAACACAAAGAAAGAAGAAAAGTGCATGCGGGTTATTCATTTGTTGTTTCTGTGAATTCTCAGACCAGGGGGCACGAAATGAAACCAGCAGTTTCCGATTTCGGAAATTAAAAGAACAAGAAAAAGAAGTGCAAACACCATCGAGCATACGGCGAACAAATCGAACAAAAAAACCTGTTGAAAAGTCGAAGAAGTCGAACACACAAAACAGGCATACGTTTGTGAACCAACCCTCCAGACAAATCGATCCATCCTACCATTACTCCTCCCTCCTTTTAGTTAGTTAGTTAGTTAGTTTCTGTCTCCGCCTGAACGACTCGACCTCCCCAGGTCGGTCAGACAGACTCCAGAAAAATGAAGAGGGGGGAAGGAGGAAAAGGAAGAATCCATGGAGAGTGCCGCGATCGATGATCGAAGTCCAAGGTTCGAGTGGTCATGAGTAGACGACAGACAGAAAAAAGAGCTCATGAAGAGAAGGAAGGAAGGAAAAGAAGTGAGGGGAGGGGAGGGGAGGAGGTCTGTCAAGGCAGAGAATGCGAAGACGATAAGGAAGCCAAGGAAGAGCGAGGAAGAATCAGAAGACGATACAATAACCTCCTGTTTCAAGCGAAGTGCCTGCCTGCCTGCCTGCTGGTAGGTCGATCTCCATGACCACCCCGCATTCATTCATTCATTCATTCATTTCTGTCTTCATTCATTGATTCATGCATTTCCTGTCAGAAAGATCAGGTAGGTCTGACATTTTCATGCCGCTTTTTCTTGACTTTTTCGTCTCCATCCGTGACTTTCTTTCCGTCCTTGATCCTCAGAACCAATCTTCTTCGTTTGGTCGTTCCATTTGCTTGTGTTCACCCATCGCGATCAGCAAGCAGTCTATCTTCTCTCTTTCTCCGTGACATAGGTTCTGTTTGTCTCTGTATGTCCAGACAGACCCTACTTTCCGCTTTCAAGACCCTCTTTGGGCCTGGGCTCTGCTCTCTCACACACACACACGCCTGCCTGCCTGCCTGCCTACCTGGAGGGAACGGCCACCCCACAGTGTAACCAGCCAGAAAGTGGGACCTTCCTTCTCCTCACACATGCAACCACAGGCACAAACAGACACGCCCTCGAGTCTATGCACGCACGCACGCACACACACACACACACACACACACACACACGTGTACCTTTCTCTTGCGCTCTTTCCAATCAGGACCGACAAGACTGTCCGTCCGGAAGGAACGTAGCGCACATCCAAAGAGAAGGAAGAAGAGAAGGAAACGGGCCCACAATTGGACTGGTGGAGCAAGAAAAAAGAGGAACCAATGGAATAGAATCCAATCCAACCGTACAGACACAAGACAAACGCATTTTCAAACGCCCACTCTGACAAGGACAGAAGCAAATGCACAGTCTGACAGGGATAGGAGCAAAGCAAAACCAAACAGCCCGTCCAGGAATGTCACGGTGCCGTCATCTCTTCATGATTGAGGAGACGGAAGCCCAAACTTCTACGTCGCTCGTTTTCTGCCTGTCTGTCTGTTCGTCCGTCCCCCTTTTTTTCGTCTTAACGGCTTCGCACCATCCTTTACCTTCTCTCTTTCTCTCTCTCTTGCCTCTTCCCTGTGTCTCTGTGTGAGTGTATGCACCTGCTGCTCCCTTAATTCACAGGAGCGGGCTCAGGCTCAATACCGGCAACGACTGCAGACTGTCCCATGGTCTGTTGGCTCTCCAGCGCAACGCTGGTCTTCTTTGCAGGGGCTTGCTTGGCCTTCTCTGCCGCAACGGCCTCCCTGGTGGCTGCGTTGGGCACGATCCATTGGCCGTTCACTCGGAGGACCAGGCAGAGGGCAGCGGCGGCAAAGCAGAAGAGCGAGATGACCTGGAAAGCCATGCGCATGTTGTCACCGAAGGCCTTGAAGATGACGGCGAAGACAATCACACCCAGGTTCCCTCCCGCCCCGACCAACCCCGAGATCATCCCCTTGTACGGAGAGACGGACGGGACGATGGAATAACAGGTGCCGTTGGCGGCCTGCACACAGAAACACAGAAAGAAGGTTAACATTTTTCTTGATTTCTAGACTTTCCCTGCTCGGTACAGGTAGGTGGACAAACAATCTGGTAGACAGACTATGTGTTTCTTCTACTCACTCCTTCTTTTCATGTACACAGCAGACAAAAAAGAAAGAACAAAAGACAAGAGAACAAAACGACCAATCAGACAGATGGAGAGACAGACGGACAGAAATATCATGCGTATTTTCTTCTCGTCTCTTTCCTTCCCTTCAAAAGACAGACAGGCAGACGGATAGACACACAACTACGTGTGAGAGACACACGACACACACACGACCTCCCAGGAAGATACCATCAAGAGAAAAGACAAAAGAGAATCGACATACAACTGGCGACGAAGCAAGCAACTGGAAAAGAGAAGCACACTTCCCCCGTCCCCCTACCAACAGACCTGTGCAAAGAAGGAGAAGACGATGGCGACCGCGTATGCGGACCAGATGTCGGGCATCGCCACGAACACCAGCATGAACGCTCCCTCAAGGATCAGCGCACAGAAGTGGACCATGATACGACCACTCATCGACAGGTATTTGTTGAGGTAGTCGGAGATGATCCCGCCTGTAGCACGAGAGAACAGATTCAGAAGGGCCAGAATGCCAACGAGCACACCGCCAATCTTCGGATCGATCGGAGGGTTACCGTCCGCATCCTTGAAGGAAGCGAGGAAGTACAGAACCATGAATTGGTTCAAGATCATCTCCACGCCGAACGATGCCATGTACTGAAAGGCCAGACAGGCTGTGTTGGCGTTTTTGACGACATCGTACAGGGACTTTGCAAGAGGGGACTGGGAGAACGGCACTTTCTCCTTCGCCTCCTCCGCTCCTTCCTGGGCAGCCTCGTCGCGGAGTCTGCATCTCTCTGCTGCCTGCTCGGAGGTCTCACCAGGAAGAGCACGGTTCTTCCAGGCACCCTGGGGGCAGTCGTCAGACAAAAAGTAGATGGCGATTCCGGACAGAAACGTCGCAGCAGCAGGAATCAGGAAGACATAGTTCAAGGCTTCGGAGTCGGCCATGCCTCCACTGGTGAAGGCGTGGAGAAGGTAGGGCATCACAATGATGGTCACTCCTGCCCCGGCGTTGCCCCACCCCCCAGAGAACGCGTTGGCGGCTCCAACGACTGACGGAGCGAAGAACTGAGAGGTGTAGAATTGGCAAGGCACAAAGGTAGCGCCGAGAAAGCCAATTGCGAAACGAAGGGCGTAGAGACAAGAAACGCACCCTCGAACGAAATAAAACAGCGCCACAGGAATGGAGCCGAAAATCAGGATCATTGACATCGAAAGCCTAGGCCCGAACTTATCGCAAATAGGGCCAAAGGCGAATCGCATGACGATGGTGGATGCAACAGAAAGCATCACTGACTCAGCGTATTCGGCATCTGACAGAGGAAACTCTTTCTTAATGTACGAAGAGAGACCTGCGATGGAGTACCAGGCAAAGAATCCGATATGGAAACCGTACCATGCCCAGTGAAAATTCTTCATATTGGGAGAAGAGAAGTTGAACAGCCTGATGGACAATGCTTTGCCTGCATCATCCACTGGGGGTTTCCCGCAAAGACCCAGCTTGGCAGCCATTTTGTGCTTTTCTTGGGAGATCGATCAAAATCAAGGAAGGGAGGCGGGCAGTGGCAGAGAGAAAGCACAGAAGTCTTTACAGAGAGGTACGTTCGCGTTTCAGCCGTGACTGTGCAAGTAGAGGTTCAATCTAACAGAGACAAATTAAGCGTGACGAAGCAGCAACAAAGAAACACGAATTGTGCATGGAGTCGTCGACGCCAGCCTTCCGCGCAGTCAGTAGCGGTTTTCGTGCAGCGGGCCCGTACAACAAACTGTCAGCAAACCGAAACGCCCCACAATTGCAGGGTGCCGCGCACCCCGCAGCGCCGGCACGTACGCCAATACGCATACAGAAATTAAGGGGAAAAAAAAGTGAAAACAAAAACACATATATACAGATCGTGCAGACGGCAAAAAGATGTGTGTATTCATATATAAGGAATATACATTTTACTTTGTGGTCGTTTTTGTATATAAGGAATTCACAGGATCGAGCAGGGGATTCTGACATCAAGCTCTTTGGGTGAAAGAAAAAGTCAGGACAAAACGTTTCGGTCTGTCAACATCAGCTGTCCCGTACTTCAAAGTATCCTCTGCAAACAAAGAATCTGCCACCCAGCTGGATTTCTTCTGTGCAACACCTACTGGTCCCAACTGGATTGTGTATCTGAAAACACCAACGCTGTTCTCCTTCAATCTTCACCTCCAACGATGCGCTTGTGCAGTTTGATTGCAGCACTCTGCTATGGTAAGTTGCCCTGCAATCAACTCTTCTCTTTCTTCCCCCCGTGATGGAATGTGTTTCGAGGTACAACAATGTGTGCTTTCTCCCATCCGTTGTTTGTGTGTCTGCAGCCGCGGCCTTCATTCTGTTGCTCGTTGCGAACCTTGAGGTCAACATGCTCGAGCAGAAGTACACAGAAAACTGTGAAGCGGACAAGGGATTCCCTCCAGTAGAACACTCATCCAGGCTCGGAATGTGTCAGTTGGCTCTTTGATTGAACATGGTGTTTGATGAAATCGATATCTTGTCGAAACAGTGTTCTGTATGTGCGCGTATTGTGAGACCTCTCTTCTGTTCTTGTGCAACCGATCTTCTCAAAGCTTTCCGCAAATTGTCATGGATTCCTCAGCCAAGGTTCTTTCAGTGTCAGATTGCTTGACACACTTCCTGTGCTGTACTTTGCAATCTTCTTCGTAAATATGCATCCCTTCTATACACGCAATTGTGTATGCATGTATCTGCCTGTTGGTCCTCGCTCTGCAGTTGACGCCTGTGTTGAGCAGAAGGTCGGGACCGGCACCACAGGGGAAGAGTGCGGAGACCTGAACTCCTCCTGCAACCCTGAGGGTCGGTCCGTCCGTTTGTCTGCCTTTATGTCTGTCTGTGCGCGTCTGTATGTATGTATGTATGTATGCATGAGTGTATATGGGAAAAAGAAGAGACATGTCGTCTGTCTATCGGTGGGTGGGTCTTGAGAGAGAAAAGCAAATGAATTTTCGTGAAAGAGTGCAATGAAAGGAAGCCGAAAGGAGCCATGCAGTCTTTTCGTCCGTTTCTGTGCCTGTCCTTTGATCCCATTTTGACTCGTGACAGGGGAAGGGGAGGGAAAGAAAGGAAAGCAGGAAAGAGAAGACCTGCAGTCTGTATGCCTGCGTGTCTCTCTGTTTAGCTGTGTTTCTGTGTGCCCTTTTGTCACTCTGTCCGTCTACCTCATCGCTTCGTGATTGCTCTTGGAAGCTACAATGAACCATAACCATTGCAACAGTCCCCAAACTCAGCTGCTGAAAAAACAGACTTGAGGGCATTCGCGTTTTTGCTTGTCTTTGTCCATCTACCCTGAGGACAATACGATGAATTCCCCTTTTCTTCCCGTTTCCTGCAGGAGTGACACTTCTGAAAATCAACAAGTGCGACGACGACTCTCTCTTGGCGTTTGAGAATGCAGGAGGAGTCAGTTGGTTGCCCTTCTCCCTGATCTCTCTTTCTTTTGCTCTTCCCTTGCGTCCATATCTCTGCATGTCTACGTGTGCGTGGTTTCCTTCAATTTCGTGCCGCAAAGCATCGGAAGCCACCCTCCTCCCTCCCTCCAGCCCTCTCTCTTTGTTCCTTGGAAAGAAAGTAGCGTCTTCTTCCAGTTTTGCTCGACGCCCGTTTCCACTCCAACATCGTCCTCTTCTCTTGTCTTCTCCAAAGCTTTTCTCTGCCCCATCCCATGCATGTCATCAAATCTCCTCCTCGTCCCCCTGTCCCCCTCCTTTTGCTTGGTTGACTGACTGCAGATCTACCCCTACTCCCAGCTTTGCGAGATCCACCAAGGAATTCTGTACCCGATGATCATCGGTCTCGCCTGTGCAGCTGCCTGCTGCGGCCTTCAGCTTGTGTCGATGCTCAATATCTGTGCAAGGTCTGTCAATTCACACACACAGTCGACAGTTTCGAAGAACATGCAGGCATCGTTTCCTCGTTAATGTTTATCTACGTCCTTCTTCTTCAACAGACAAATCCTCTTCTGTTCCTGAGAACTGCACTTCCTCACCCTTCCTTCGATGCCTTCAGAATTGCTTTGCGAGTCATCCATGATCTCTCCTTCTCGCTCCATGGACCTTCTCTATGTATTTCACTCTTTGCGCTGTTCGTATCTGCGTCCTTCCTTCAGGTGCTTCGACTGTCTCACCGGAATTTTGGGACAGATTGGAGGCATCTGCGTGGGCATCCCCATCATCTTCTTCGGAATCATGCCGATGATGGCAGAGAACCTGGGTGCAGGCAGCATCGGAGAGTACGCCTCTTTCTCGTATTCTTTGGGGTCCATGTTCTACCTTGGTGTGGTTGGACTGATCCTCTTCTACGCAGGAAACTTCCTTGTGTGCTGCTGCGGATGCTGCTGCAGAAAGCCTGTCTAATCTGTCTGCATACATGTCCTTGCCTGCACTCACAAGAGACACACAATGACAAGGGGGGAAAAGGAGGAAAGTAAGAGTAAAAACTGACCTACTCGATCTGCCTGTATGCTGAAATCAAGACAGAAAAAGGAAATTGAATGAACGTCACATACCACCGTACAGAAATGACCAGAAAAAGGGGAAGGCAGGCAGCTGACGGGCTTCTTTCCTGCCGACCCTGTATGTCTTCTTTCTTCTTTCCTCGTGACTTGCGAGTGGGGAGAAGATGTGAAAAAGAAAATTAATTCGATGAATGACCGACAGGCGTCTCTTTGGATTGACCTCTGTCTTCAAGTTCTCGATCCTTCCAACGGTGCTTCAACACGTTTCTCTTTGTTTTTGCTCCAATACTTTCCTAGATACTTTCCATCCCCCGGTTTTATTCAGGATTGGGCGAATAATCCATTCAATCAATCAATTATCAAGTGGACAATCGAATCCATGATTTGATGAATGGATGGATGAATGAATGAATGGACAACATTTGTCTGTCCACTTCACCGACTGTCCGTCTGTTTCTCTGTACAACCGCTGGCCCATGTTGTGCATATCATACGTTTTCTTTTTTCTTTCGGGTACAGGGGAAGGGAACAGGCAGCAGACAAAAGAAGTGAAGGAGTGGGGGGATGTGCACGTGAGAAGAGGGAAAGAAAAAGAAGACAATGGTCTGAAGGGCCGAGAGCACTTCAAAGGAGAACTGTTGGACGGGTTGGGGGGATTAAAAGACAGGCAGGCGGGCACACTTACAAACAAATACAAAAGCAGGCAGACAAGCAGATGAAAGACACAGGTAGTCTGACCGGTCAAAAGACAAAAAATGAATTCATGATCAGTCATCGAGCGCACTGTTCCATCGCTCGGCGCTCGATCTGAAAGAAGACCTAGAAGAAGACTTCAAGGGGATGCATGCCAGTGATGGCATCTTCAGGTTCCGATGTATGTATAGTTCTTTCTCCTTTCGGGCTGGCAAGCTCTATATGCATATACGGCCGGAGGAGACCATTAACCCAGAAATGGACTGCTAACTTGCACATCCGACTCGGAGTCTAGCTCGGAGTCTTCTCAGAGTTAGGCAGCCTAGGCTGGAAGACAGTGCAATTTTCAATAAAAACAAATTATGAAAATATAAAACAAATACAGAATTAATGTTGATTTATATGTACAAGACAGAGTTAAAATCTAAATTAAAAATTGATAATATAAAAGCAAAACGATCGATGCTTTGAATAATTATGCATGCTCGTACTGATACGGTACTGTCTCACAGTGTCTACTACTACTAGTAATTGGTAAAAGTTCAGGAATAACACATAACACTCAGATGTATAATTTAAAAATTTAAATATTATGAAATTTAAGCAACAAATAGTTTTAAAAGTTAGCTTAATAGTACTATGCAGAAGACGTACCAATTAATTTTAAAAAACTAAATGTGTTACTAAGAAATACTAATAAATTTTGAGAGACTCAGGTAAACGGATTATTATACTGTTATAGATATATATGAGACAATAGTATACATACTGCATATATATAATTTAAATACCATCCGTTTTTCAATGAAAAGAGCCGTACTATATCATGTTTAAGCTGCTAGTGCATGTATGTAATTGCTTTACTAGCTAGTAAATACTACCCTAGACGACAAAATTATTGAATAAACTTCAAGTGATAAAAAAAAATCAAAGAGATAAAGCAAAGAAGGAAACAATATTTTTAATTAAATTGTTTTTAAAATGGTTTTATTTTGTTATTGTGTTAAGGCTATTCTATATCTATTTGCTATTAATTTTGTGAAATATGTTTTTTATACACCGCGAACGACCCTAGGGGTCTTAAATTGGGTGTATTGGTTTCAATAGTAGTTATATAGGCAAAGATGAGCCAATACAGCCCTAGTATCATACTAGCAACTACACTGGCTCTAAAACTTTCAAAGAAGGGAGCTTGATCCAATGTCGTCCCCAAAAATAAAATTACGTCAAACTCAAAAATTTTATTCAATAATTTTATCGCCTAGGGTGTACAACGATCAACATTTACAGATTAAATGGACAAGTCTTAAAGCATTTAAAGCTTATAATTTTTATTTAACTTTGTTGTTAAACTACAGGATTATATACCTTGTCTTTGTTTCTTAACAACGATATTGAGTGAGAAACATAGTATAACGTGAGGTCATTAAGTTACATTTCCGATACCGAATTTTTTCCTATGTTTGTTTTACTTTTTTGAGTAAGCTTCCAACACTATGAGGGTACATTTGTTTAGCTATAAAACTATAAACAAAAACAACTTTCTTTTTGCATGTTTGTTTGTATATATGTTGCTTGCTGGTGTAGGTAGAGAAGAAAACTATATCACATACAAAAAATGTGAGCGATAATAAGAAATCTGAACAAAAATCTTTGTGCATCATCTACCTTTAGCTGACTGTAGAACAAGAACAGTTAAGCTAATTATTGTCAAGAAGACTTATGGTACTTTTTATAATTTGCTTCATAATTAGTCAAGGGTGAATAAAAATTTTAAAACTTTCGTTATGTAAAAAATGTATCGTTTTTAGAAAAAATCGTTTACACCATAGAAAACACGATCACAATTATTCTATAAAAGTACTATACAGCTTTTGTTTTTTAATATGGTTTTGCTTTAAAAGAAAACATAATGTTGTAATGTTTTATTGTATTCTATTACTTTTGTTCTTCTTGGGGTTTTTTGTTGTTATGTTTGTGAATTCATCGCTTTCCCTACATAAACACTGTATTGCACCTTAAGTGTTACATTACATCTATAAAATAAAGAGAACAAAAGATTGTTTTGACAGTAAAGAAAATGTAATACAAGATGTATTACATGACAGAAAAACAACTTTCTCAGTGTTATTGTACTGTTCAAATTGACTGTGAAAACAAAGTGAAAAATTAAAACATGAGAAATGTCAATTTTTGCCTTCACACCCTAGACAACAAAATTATTGAATAAACTTCAAGTGATAAAAAAAAATCAAAGAGATAAAGCAAAGAAGGAAACAATACTTTTAATTAAATTGTTTTTAAAATGGTTTTATTTTGTTATTGTGTTAAGGCTATTCTATATCTATTTGCTATTAATCTTGTGAAAATATGTTTTTTATATACCGCGAACGACCCTAGGGGTCTCAAATTGGGTGTGTTGGTTTCAATAGTAGTTATATAGGCAAAGATGAGCCAATACAGCCCTAGTATCATACTAGCAACTACACTGGCTCTAAAACTTTCAAAGAAGGGAGCTTGATCCAATGTCGTCCCCAAAAATGAAATTTTACCAAACTCAAAAATTTTATTCAATAATTTTGTTGCCTAGGGTAGTGAATATCATGTAACTTTTAAATTGGAGTTGTTTTTGGCAAATTGGCAATACGATATTCAAATTGCTTTGAATTCCTTTGCACATGTTTTTGCATGGGGTCTGTCTTGACAAAAAAACTGAGATCGCCAGTGAGTCGATCATTATTGAACCACAATTGCTACTCGCATATACGGATGCCAAGGTTGATCCACAAACATATCTAGAAACACATGACTTACTTCAGACATGCATCTGCCAATGACTGCCATGCTAGTCAAATTCTGCAAACAGGCAGCTGAGAGTAAGGTGATCAACTTTGAAGACAGGCAGGCTGGTCAAGCAGGCAGGAAACAAGCAAGCGGACAGGCAAATGAGTGGTGAATGAATGAATTCAATGTGCGTGCGAGTGATCAAGTTGAAGCAACTTTGAAGCCATTTACCGTGGAGGTACGTGCATGCACAGTCTTCCATCCACGTGTGCATGCATGCCGATGCAATCTGCTACATGCATTCCCCCATTGAATCCCTGATTGATGTTTTCATTAATTCGGCTGTGCATGTGCAAACAAAAAGACTACACCGAGCGTCCCCGATTCGACGAGCATGCCGGCTAATGGACCGTTAAGGGCGGGGAGACAGCTCAGCGAACGCCCTACATGCAGTAAAATCAATCGAAAACCTTAATTCCTTCGCAATGAATCACAGGAAGACTGACAGACAGGAAGACACGCTGGCAGGCTGGCAGACATGAAGAACGGTGCTAATGGCGTCGTGTTGCGCCTGGTTTGGTCACTCGGTCGGTGGGTTGGTTAGTTGAGGAAGAATCAGGGAGGGAAGGAGGGAGAGGGAGTGTCATGTAATGCGATTGTTGTGAAGAAAGACCGAGCAACCAATCGGTAAAGCGCAGTGTCCTCCTTCTTGGTCCGTGTCTCTCTCTGCCGTGGTCGAATGAATTCGACAGAATGTCGATGCGAACTTTGGTTGATTGCCTTTGGAGTTCGAGACATTCATTTATCCAGCTGATTTCTTTCCCACTCGTTTGTGCTACCTGAATGAGGAACAGCGTTGAAGTCTGAGCATCTTCTTCCCTTCCCGCTGGGACAGTGGGGATGTGTGCAGGTTCTTTTGTTTCTGTATTTGCTCAAAGGGGCTGTCTGTGCCATTGCCCGTACCCTCACACTCTCTCTGCTTCGTCTGCCATTTACTTCTCTGGCTCTCACACACCGTCTGTGTCTCGGCCAGCCAGACAGGCTCCCCCTGCTACCCTCTCTCTTGCATCATGCGCTCCCTCATTCCCCCATACACTCCTTCTTCCTTCTCAGTGTGACTCAATCAAACAATACAAAGGTGGACGTGCAAATGCACTCTTTGTCTCTGTCAGCAACGGAGTCCACGAATCGTGAGGGAAAGAAGGAGCAAGTAGATGAGGGTACACAGAGAAGTAAGAGCTGTCAACGTTCTATGGGCGTGCACAGAGACGAGCGAATAAACAATCAATCAAAACGATATTCTCTCGATGCAGGCGTGGTAGCAATTTGCATGTATTCGGACAAAATCAAAACGACTCCTTTCCATCGAAACGAATTAAACAGCGCAGAATCGGGTACCATTCTTCAAAGACAGAATCAAGCGTAGAAACAATCCAGAAGGCACGATCCACAGCACAGGATGGATATGAGCTTCCTTCTCTTTGCAGTACTCATCCGTTTCTTCATTCGCCTTCTGCGTGGTGGAATTTTTAATTGTCTGCGTGCCGACCTTTCTGCGTGTCTATTCTTGTTTTGGAAGTAAACAACAGCTGCTTTACAGTCTCCGCTATCGGATGAGTCTGTCTGTCTGCATCTGCAGCTGCTGTTGTTTGAAACCACACACATCCGTTTGATGCTGCCCCGACCGAAGAAGCATCTTCCACCTGCCTGCCTGCCTGCCTGCCTGCCTGCCTGCCTGCACTTGAATTCTTTGTCCTGCCCTCCGAGTCCTTCCTACACCCCCCTCGAGCCCTCCCCCGCGCCTGACCACAACATCAACAGCACCTGTCCCGAAGGTCTTCCTTCTTTCCTTTGCTCGCATACAAACGAACCAAACAAACAAACCTCCCTCCCCTCATTCATTCTACGCCCAACCTTTCCCCCCTACTTCCCATAATCTGCCGCCCCTCACTTCCTTCCATCCTTCACCTGGCAGCTTCAACAGCTGCACCCCCCCCCCTTCCCTAAATCCTTCCTCTGCTGAGAGCATGTATTTTTCTGTCTGAGTTTCTCGGCTTCTCTCTCAGTGAGCGAGGCGGACGCTCCTAGGGTCCAAGCTGCCCTTGTCCAGACCGCTTTTCTTCACCACCTCGCTCCTGCAGGCAGGCAGGCAAACAAGGAACAAAGATACATTCAAATCCTGTTCTGGTACAACTGCATCTTGTCATGGCCTTCACTTTCCGCTATTCATCGTGCACAGAGGCAGTAAGGGGACTAGAGCCAAGAGCGAACCGAGACAGAGGCTGGAAATTAATGGAGAGCCTTTGCTCGGTGGCAGAGGGAGGGAGGAGATAGGGAGGGAAAGGAGCATGAAGAGAAGGAAAGACAAAAAACGGAAGTGTGCATGCACTAGTAGAACCTGTTTTCAAGAAATCAATCTTGGAGAGCTTCGCCTCCATTCTATGCAACCGAAAGAAATAAACATTTATTTGTAGCTCGCCAAGTGAGGCACTCACCGCATCATCTCAGTGAACTCGTCGATATCGATGCAGCCATCTCCGTTCTTGTCGACCTGCAGACAGACACACACAGAGACAGACAGACAGACAGACAGACAGACACAGACATACAGACGTACAGACATACAGACATACAGACATACATACAGACAGACAGACAGACAGAAACATACAGACAGACGAAGAGATGTTGAGAAAACGCAGAACCAAAAAGAGCACAAAATCAGGCATGCACCTCGAATGAAGCGGCCAGTGACTGCCACACTCCGGGAAACTCCATCATTTTGCTTGGAGGGAGGTGAGGGGGCCGGTTTATCTAAGCGTTGGAGCAGCGCTGGAATGAATTAGTGAGAACAATTTGGTTCTTTCTCACTCACTCTTTCTCTCCTGACCTGTCGGAGAAATTCCTCGACCTCCTGGTCGCTGAGGTCTCCCTCTATGGCTGGGGCTGAGAGTCCGTGTGTGTTGCACTTGGTGTCCTTGCAGCTCTTCTTTGAGCAGGAAGAAGCGGCAGTGGAGGCGTCCCCTCCCTTCATTGTCGCGAGAACCTGAATAGTGGGGAAGGGGTTTTCACAAAACAATGGACGTCCGTTAACAGGTCTAAACGGTACTCTGATCGTCGTCGATAGGTTTCATACTCAGGCAGTGTATTACTCCTGCGCTATCCTGCCCAAATCACACAGACGAACGCATGCTTGAAGCTCTTGCCTCTCTTCCCCCCTCTGCGTTCCTCACCGGGATCATGGTTTCCTCTGCCTTTCAGACATGCAGAGAAGAATGCAGAAAAGGGTAAAATGCGACTTCCGTAATCTAAGTGAAGAAAGAAATTCACCACGACGAGCTGGTTCAAGAGCTCGTCAGTCACTTCTCGTCGGATTTTTCACTTGATCTGTTTCTTTGGATGCTTCCGGAACACCCCCACCTTCCTGCATACTAAGGACGGTAATCGCGTTCACTGACTGACCTGCTTCAGCTCTTCCTTGGTGATCTGGCCGTCTCCGTTCCTGTCGAAGGCCTGGAAGGCGGCTCGGCAGGCGGTCTCGCTTTGGTAGACCTGCAAGGAAGGGGAGGAACGAGAAAGGAAGGAAGGAAAGACAGGATTGATTCGTTTTTCCAGTAGGTCACTGAGCGCGAGAATCAATCATTTCATTACAAATACAATGTTGTGTGGTCACTCCACCCTCCTGCTACCTTCCTAAGTTGTGAACTCACACACTCCTTCAGTGCCTGTGTCCCTGTCTGCTTGCCTGACTGACCCTTTCATCTAGTGATGCAGCGATGAACTCTGTGTAGTCGATCTGCCCACTCAGGTCTGTGTCCAGGGCCTCAACCACGTCCATCAGGTTGGAGGGCAGACGGACCTGCAGGTGCATTCAGCATGCACAAAATGATGTTGATATACGGTCAGATCAGACAGTCGGATAATGGATGTCGAAAAAACGCATCAAACAAAAAGGGGCTATCTTCACAAATGTCTTTCAGGCGACGGAAAGTGTGGAAGGAAGGGGTGCGCAGGGAGAACGGATTTGTTGTTGTTGAGTTTGTCTCTCAAGCTTTTCCTCTCCTAGAGTGAGAGCAACAGCGGTCATCAAATTGATCATGCATCACATACGCTCCAACATCCCCATGTATACTCCCACATGCACATGCATGCCTATGCACCGCACCTGGAACTTGTTAAGACCCTCATGGATCTCTTGGAAGGTCAGACAGCCGTCTCCATCCTTGTCGAGGGTCTGGAAGAATTCGTGGAGCTGGCCTGCAGGAAGGAAGACCACATTCAGGCAGAAGGCGCACAGAGGCAAAGGGAAGGGGCGACAAAAACAAAAAGGTCAAGCGAAGAAACGATGACAAAAAATGGACACACATATATAGATACATACATACATACACAAATCAACCTCTTTCTCTCCGCTCAGAAGAAACCAACCGTGCCAGATATCCATTGCACTGATTCAGAGAAGAAAGAGAAGAAGGAGAAGAAAAAGAAGAAGAAGAAGAAGAAGAAGAAGAAAAAGAAGAAGAAGAAGGAGAAGAAGAAAAAGAAGAAGAAGAAGAAGAAGAAGAGGAAGAAGAAGAAGAAACAATCTGGAACACGCAAACACGGAATCCAACGATTCGGCTCTACCAACGTTTCCACGAAAATAAACTATTACAAGAACACTCGAATGAAACCAACACAACGAAAACACTTTCGCATGTACAAAGCCGAAAACAACCGACCAATATCAGTCGATCGAAGCTGATAGGCGATTGAGGTGATGGCAACTTTCTTGAGTGCGTTCTGCTGATGGAACGCCAGGAAGTTCTTCACGGTCCCCTCTGCTGCCGCTCTGTGTGCTGAGAACGACACCATAGGCTGTGCGGCCTCTCCCATGTTCACCCAGGGATAGCTGAGTGCCTGGGATGCCGTGACCCTCTTTGCGGGGTCTTTTGTGAGAAGGCCCTCGACGAGTTTTCTGGCCTCTGGGGACACCCTAGAAGGACCCCAGTACTTGGGGTTCATCTCCAACTTGCCCTTCCGGACCTGCACGTATATATATACATACATACATACATACATACATACAATCACACACACGTTCGCACACACACACACACGCACACACACACACACACACACATATATATATCCACACACACACACACACACACACACACAGAGGGAGGGAGAGAGAGAGAGAGAGAGAGAGAGAGAGAGAGAAGAAGAAGAGATGAACACGAACCAACCGACCGACCTTCTCGAGGATCTCTTTGTTCCCTGCCCCTGTGAAGGGAGGATACCCACACAGGAGAATGTGCAGGATCACACCCGCACTCCAGAGGTCGCACATGTGGTCGTACCTCCCCTCGAGGACCTCTGGGGCCACGTAGTAGGGAGTGCCGACTGTGGAGTTGAACACGTGAGAGGCCTCACACTTGGCGGCGAAACCCCAGTCGATAACCTGCAGGGAGGGAGGGAGGGAGGGAGGGAGGCAAAGCACGGCAGAAACAGAAGACAAGAGACTCAAATGAAAACGAGGAACACCTTCCAGGGCAGCGAGAATGCAACCGTGCTCGTCGCGCTGCGGTCTACAAGTACTGTAAAGTCATAACGCTAGGGCAGTTCATTTATCCTTACATCCGCGTGTGTGCCTGTCTACCTTGCTTCTCATCTTTCGTGAATCACTCCGTGCTTTGTCTGCCGAACTGTCAACGCGTCCGCGTACACCCAGCAGTCCTTTGGTTTGGCTTTCCTTGTCCACCGGTCCATGCATCCACTCGCCGCTTCCCTGCTTCCAATATTGGCCCCCCACGTTTCTCGTCCAGGAAGACATTCGTGTCGCCCCACTTCAACAATCGACAGAAAGTGACTGACCTTCAGGGTTGCCTTCGGGTCCTGCGTTGCGTACATGAGGTTCTCGGGCTTCAGGTCCCTGTGGATGATGCCTCGCTCGTGGCAGTACGCGAGTGCAGAGAAGATCTGCTTCATCGTCGAGGCAGCTGCAGCCTCAGAGAACTGGCGTTTCTCCTTGATGCGCTCGAAGAGTTCACCTCCAGAGAGCATCTCCATGACCAGATAGATATTCATCTGATCCTCTATCACCTCATACAGACGTACGACATGGGGATGGTCCATACCCTTCAAGACTTTGATCTCTCTGGCAACTCGTTGTGGTTTCTTGATGTTGGCCTTCCTCAGAATCTTGATGGCTCGCTCAAGACCTGTTGCCTTGTCACGTCCCTTACAGACCGTTCCGTACGAACCTGCTCCGAGGGATTTGGATGTGATGTCAAATCTGTCATGGATCGTCATACTGTCACCCAGATAATGTTCGGTAATCAGATTGGATCGGTTGAAGTTCATGCTGTTTGTGCGAGTGTCCATGACCTTCGGACTCTTTTCCTCCCTTGGACCACAACACCGGATCCAACTGAGATTGAACATCCCCAAAAACGTACTGTTGCTCGACTGCGCGGAAGGCTTCGCGCCCGCAGCCCCCACATCCACGCTGTGCATTGCATCGTAGTCATCTCTCCGGTCATCCCTGCCCTCACGCTCACAGCAGGTGCACAAAGCGTTGAGTTGAGGCATCTTGCTTCGGCAATTGCTTGCCTAGCTTTGGCAGCAACTCAGGTCAGTCAGTCAGAGCGACCGTTCGAGACCGTCGCCTTGACCTCTTGAGAGAAACGAACAAACGGACTGTTTCTTGGTTCACGTGTCTTTCTTCAGTCAAATGCAAATGTACTGAGGAGGACTGTTCAGCAGGAAACGGCGACATATCTGTTCTTTTTGTTAGAGAACTGCGTTCTCACGGTATCATGCATGACCGTCTCAGTGGGCAACTCAGGCTACGCAGCTTTGTTAAGCGTGAGAGGCCCCAAGAAAGTGAAATTTTGCATCGAATTCTTTCAGATGGCGGAATATAAGCAATTCATGCATGCACTATACGAGGCACTCACCTATATGAGGGTGTATCTCTTTTTTAATTTGAGAAAATCTGTCCCTTTTTTTTCGCACGAAATGCGCGCATGCCTGCAACTTTGCACCCGCCAGATAGCTGTGACGCGCCACTTATTTTTGCACACAGCACACACTCTTTTCTTTGCGGGTCAATTTGATACCCCGAGAACCTCATCCCAGCCGGCCTTTTCCCTACGACACTTGTTGGGAGTAGGGGCGGATCCGGAAATGATCTTATCGGCAAGCAGTCGCCTTCAAAAGGAGACGGTCTCTGTTGCCGTCTCCTTGCAAGGATCCTTCGCCGTCTCCTCCCCCCTCCTCCTGCGACCTCTCTACCTTCTCCACCAGACACGTTCACTCTCCCAGAATAAACTCGCCAAGATCTCTGCCCAGTATTTGACAGACTTCGACGCCAGGAAGTGCCTTCGAAAGGTACGCCCACTGTGCTTTTCGA